>JARHVA010007033.1:0-22500 GCA_037957365.1 Torreya grandis
AATTCAAGTAAAATTGATGTCTAGTTCTAAACATATATCATTTTTAAAATTAAAAAATAGCCAAAAAACATTAAATGTTAATTTTAAATAGTTAGCTGATCATGTATGGACTATAAAATATATATAAATCAACTCCAAGTGTATATAGTGTCTTAGTATGTCATAAATGTTTTTTATATGATCGTTTTGGTGCATGAAAGAACTCAAATGGAGCTACGAGTCAAAATTTATGGCCTCTAAAATATTGGCAAAATTTTTCTGCATCAACAACCCTCAACCATAGGCCCTTTCAATTCAAGATATTTAAATAAAAAAATTATTAATGACTTTCATATATCTCCACAAAATATATTTTCTTGACATGGATAGGTCCATATTATTTAATCTCTTATACTAGGCATGGAATAAAATGATCTTGAATATTAAATAAATTTTGAAGTAAACACATTTTAATGTCACACATCATAAGCATAAGATTCATATTAAAATCATTAGTTAAATCTTATAACATATATGAATATGATACCCACCAACCTATAGATTTAACAACAAACATTAACATATCAATAGTTATGTAATCTTTAAATTATGGGTTTAAATGATTATAAAGACATTAAAATGATATATATGAAATGAAAAACACTAATTTTTTTAAGAAACAATTAAGGTTTGATAATATATAAATTTTTTGGATAATTAATAAATTGATTATTTGATGTCATAGTTGAAATCGATATGTATTATTTTTGTTAAAACATACTACCCCTATGCCCAACCCACCCAACCCACACCCTTTACCCTTCGCAACATTGTCGCCACGCCCGCCCCACACCCCCCCCCCCACCCGCCCCCCTCCCTCACCCACCACCCACACACACACACACACACACACACACACACACACACACACACAGAGAGAGAGAGAGAGAGAGAGAGAGAGAGAGAGAGAGAGAGAGAGAGAGAGAGAGAGAGAGGGAGAGAGAGAGAGAGAGAGAGAGAGAGAGAGAGAGAGAGAGAGAGAGAGAGAGAGAGAGAGAGAGAGAGAGAGAGAGAGAGAGAGATTTTATAAATTAATAAAATATTCAAATTTATAATCATTTTGTCAAGAAATACAAAATTCAAAGAATTACATTTATTTAATTACGTCAATCATATGTTTTCATTGTTTAGGAATCTCTAGACTCTATTTTGTGAATCTAGTTTTTAATGTTGCACAAAAATTAGGGTCAAATTATATGGTCTACATAGTATAAAACATGTATATTTTTCACTTCTAACTTAAAATTCTTTGGAGAATGATCATGTGTTATTTTTGTGTAACTGTATGTTCAAAATTATGTTGATGACCTAATTTTTTTTTAATTTAAATTGAGTTTCATCATCAATTCCATTTAGGTATCTAAGTAGTCTATGACATTTTCATAATATGTAGTGTATAAAATAAATTATTTGTTGAAAGGTAATCATATTTTTCTATTTTATTAAACTTATATAATATTTTCATTCTTAATGAGTACCCTGTCAATTAATTTTTGTTATATATTAATTTCCACCTCAAAGGGTTCAATTTTTTTAGATACCTCATTTCATTAATAATATCAACCATGGTATATAAATCAATTTAACCATCAAACATTGACCCTTCAGTTCAAACTCTTTGCCTCAAAAAATATTTTCATTCATATATCTATCCATAAATCACCTTTTCCTAACATCAATAGCTCCACATTATTCACTATTTTCTACCAAATGTATAATATAATACTCTAGAGTACTTAATATTTTTTAAAATAATAACATTTGGATAACACACACCAAAATTTTAAAAAATGTTCTTTCAATATTTTAGTTTATCTTGATGTATCTTTGTAAATGAGACCTTCATTTAAATATTACTAACAAGAATGAACATATCAATAGTTATTATATAATCAAATTATATGTTTAAAACACTTATATATGCATTTACAACAACATTTATGAAATGAAAAGAGTTGAAATATTGTAAAAAATATTATGAGTTAAAAATATCTCAAATATTAACACAATCTATAAACATTTTTTTTGTTGTCAAAACTAAAAGTTATATGTATCATTGTATGAAGTACATACTACACTATCATTAAGAAATAATATTACTAAAAAAAAATATAAGTTTTTATATTATAAATATATTAAAATTTTAGGTTATGTTTCTATGAAGTTACTTATATAAGGGAAAATATCCATCCATCTATCCATATACATACATACATACATGCATGCATACATACATACATACATATATATATATATATATATATATATATATATATATATATATATATATATATATATATATATATATATATATATATATACGAGGTCTGGTTTCATGAATTACATTTATAAAATTATGTCATTCACATGTTTTCATTCCTAAGGAAATATGAACCATATCTTGAGAATATAGTTTTTAATGTTGCACAAAAACTAATAATAAATATTATAGTTTGTATGGTATCAAAGATGTATTTTGTCACCTGATGTAAAAACCAATGGATAATTATCGCATATTTTATGTTCATGAAACCACATATTCAACATCAATTTTTTTACTTGAAGGTATTTGAACAATTTTAATTAGGATTCATTATTCGTTCCATTTAGGTATTTCAATAAGCACTCTTAACACATTTTTTTTTAATATGCATTGCATTAAACATGTGAGGTGTTGAGAGGTGCTCATAATATTGTAATTTTTCAATATTAGATAGTATTTTGATTCTTATTGGGTACCCTTTCCCTTCATTTTTTTCCTTTGTTAATTTCCACCTCAAAGGGTTCATCCATTTTTTCCATACCATTTCCTTTTCCTTTCCTTTGAACTTATTTTTATGTTTTAGATGATAACAATTAGTATATGTTAAAATTTATATATACTCATCACAAAATATTTTTGAGATCCTTTCATTGCATATACATTATTTTTGGCTCACATAATGGATAACCATGTTTACATTCTACGTTATATGCCTAAAAATTATTATAGAAACATATTTAAATAGTGACTAGTACCATAAATATAATGATTGAACATGTACATCATTGATACATTACCATAACACATGCATTTAAGCAGCCTCATGATTTTTCAAAATTAGTATTATGTAAATAAAGAATTTTATATCATTGCTAGGACTCAATAGATCATTTATATTGATTCCTTCCATAATTCAAAACTATCATCAATGAGAGGCCCCATATCTTTCACCACATGTTTACTTGTGAGAAAAAGAATAAATCAAAGTTTATCTTGGTTTATGTTATTTTAAATAATCTTCAATAAAACATAACATTAACACATTTATGTACCTATTATGAATAAACTCTAATGTGGTGTACAACCTTATAGGGAATGTTATTAGATAATTTATATTCATGATACTTATTGGTTTATAAACTAAGAATTATTTCAAATTTTAATTTATCTCATACTATAGTAAATAATAATTTGGACATGCATCATATCTTTTATACTCCATTACATCATATTTCATTGCTTATGATACTTATTTTTTGTGAATAATATATATTACTATACTTTGGAAGTATATTGTCTACCTAAATTTTATATTATGCAATAAATGATCTTTATATTAATCAATATTCACATTATTGAAATCATAGATGAGATTTAGATATACAAGTTCAAAGAATTTAATTTCATATTTAAGATATCAGTTATTAATGTGTTTTTCATTCCATGCATAAAATTCTACTTTAAAATAACATAAAGTGTTTCCAGTATATACAACTGTATGTTTGGTTAAATAGGTATCCTAACATGTTGTGTTAGGGGTGAATCATCAATTTCTTCATCATATCTATACAATTATTATCTAAATGGTATTTATCCATCCTCATTTTTTATGAAATGATATGACCAATATATCATTCTTATTCTTCATCTTGAGAGTCACTATTATCAATGTTATATGCATTTCCTCAACAATGTTATGAACTTGGACCCATTATTCATAAAAATATTATCCAAAGTAATTATTAATAATAAAATATTTTAAAAAATCTATTTTTTATTTATAATCATAATTTAAATTTCATTATAGTATACCTCTTCTTTATAAACTTCATACTTCAATATATGGATAGAAAAAAGTTTGACACTTCTTTAATTTCCCATTTTTTACACCTTTAACAAGTGAAATATATAATTTAGTTAAAATATTCATATGTCCCTAAATTAGGTTTTAAAATCAATTCATATTATTATTGATTTTAAGATATAGTATTTTCCTTCATGAAATGAACTATAAATTATAAAAATGTACTTATATATATGATACATATAGTTTTATAGTTTGAGCTTGGGTTATTTCTCACTAAAGTTTCCATAAATTAAAATATTATTTTTTAAAATCCAAACATAGTTTGTGCCATAATATTCCTCTAGTATTCAAAAATAAGTTAATTATAACTTATGTTATCTTTGAGTTTCATATATTTGGTCTCTCAATTGTCATAATGTTATTCTCAATGGATCATTCAATTTAATCGTACATTGTAAACAAGTTAAGAGAAGGTATATTGTAAATATTATTAAAAATAAGCTTTCAAGGCATATATAATACATTAAATAATCAAATTATAGACATTAAAAAAAAAAGCAATGTTCTTTCTAATATTAATAATAATTAAAGATTACTATATCTGCTATTTAATAAATCACGAGTGGTTATTTTTATAACAAGGAAATGATATGAAACTTTGCTCTACCACTTCCATTATTTCTATTTTTATAAATATTATAAATTATCAATCTCAAATGATAATCATTTAACTAAATATATACTAGAGGTGCAAAAAAACTAAAACTAAATGGTTTTCCATTTTATCCAAGTGTGGTTGTTGAATGGGTAATAGAGTCTTTAAAAAAATGTCAAAACTAAAATTTAAAAAAAATGAAAAAATAAGTTATATAATGATGGTAAATTTACATATCCATAAAAATGAGGTATTATTTTATCTCCACCCATATTAAATGAAAAATAAGTACATTTTGACAAAACATTTTGAATAAAGAAACTAGTTCTTTCACTTGTATTACACTAGGAAATAAATAAAATAAAGTTATGTAACTTAATGAGGAAAAACATGTATTGAATATAAATATAGAAGTGATAATTTATTCCTAGTGTTTATAAGAAATGGATTTGTAATCGACTCTTATATGCCACTTTACACATGACTATAAACAACTATTTTCAGCATCTTCTAAGCATATGCAAAAATAAGACCCTTGAAATTTCCTATAGCCATCAATTAAAGAATAATTAGAAGCCTATTTTTATCAGATGTTGTGGTTTCTAGTGTAATGTTAGACATTTATGTAAATTATGTAAGCATTTATAAATAAAAATAATTATTTGACAAAAAGCCTCAATGGATATAGTTTAATGAAATGCAACAACTACAAGATATCTTCTACTACAAGATATTCAAAAGACGATTCCATAAAAATTTACAACATCCTCCAAAGCTATACCAAAATGTGAAATTTTAAGCATGGCATAATTTCTTGTGTGAGAATAAATGAAAAATATAAAATAATACACAACATATATTAATTATTTAATTTCATGGACTATAATGACTGAGAAATTTGTAAAAAAACTATTTTTTTGTAAACGTCTTCCAAAAATTAGTTGTCAAATATTAAGGAAGGAGTAGCTCACAAACCAAAGTCCCTTAGAGTGGTATAAGTTTCATTCATGGGTAAAAATAGTGAAAGACCAGATGGCATTGGATAATTTTTACCAACTATTCCAAAGGTACTTGGTCTTAATTTGGTGGGACTTGTCAAGAGTAGGATATTTGACATGGATTAATATGAAAAAATTAAGTTTTATTAAGCTTGGTTTTTTATTTTGTTTACTTTTGGCTAGATTGATCGAGTTTAGGAAAAATATTTTAATGTAATGAATTTATAGTATTTTGATTATCCACATATGTTGATACTTTTTGGTTGCTTTTGTGTGTTTTGACTATGTTTTATTATGGTTCTTGGTTGACACTTCGGTTACATAATTGTTTTCAAATCGATGTAATAAAAAAATATAATTATGTAAGGTAATTATGTAAAGAATAATAAAAGATCTTTGAAATTTCATGTAACAATTGGATAAAAATAAAAATAAGACTGATTAGCCAAAAAACCCTTAAAGGAAATTATCAAAAAGGTATGTGGTCTTTTCTTCAAGTTACTTGGGCTATTGGTCATTCCTTTATTCTTTCACATATCTGGTTAGAGAGGAATAGGGGAATGTTTTAGGATGTTAGGATAGGGTTCATGCATCTATGGTGAAAAATAATCCATTCTCTTGTTATATGCAATCACCTCAATCTTCCTCTTTAGGAAGGGGCTCCAGTAGCTGTTGGTTAGTAGTGTAGTAGTAATACCATACAACATTTATGACATGTCAATAATGAGGGGCATTGGACTCCTCCTCTGCCTAGAATTCTCAAAGTCAATAATGATGGTTATTCTCGAGGGAATCTAGGACATGCAGGCATTAGAGGAGTTGGTTGTAGTAGTTTTTGTGAAGTCCAGTTTAATTTTTTTGTGTATAAGGGATCTCATACTAACAATTACATGGAGGCTCTGGCCATCTTAAATATTATAACATATATTAATATGATACCCACCAACCTATGGATTTTACAACAAACATTAACATATCAATAGTTATGTAATCTTCAAATTATGGATTTAAATGATTATAAAGACATTAAAATGATATATATGAAATGAAAAAGACTAAATTTTTGAAGAAAAAATTAAGGTTTCATAAAATATAATTTTTTTGGATAATTTATAAATTGATTGTTCGATGTCATAGTTGAAATTGATATGTATTATTTTTTGTAAAGCATACTACACCACTATTGCCTAATAATGTTATTAATTCACTTTCCCTACCCCCCGCCACCTCTCTACCCCTATCCCCTCCCCCCTCACCCCCCCACCCCCAAATGCACCCCCCTCCCAACACACACACAAGCGCGCACGCGCGCGCGCGCGCACGCACGCACACACACACACACACACACACACAAAAAAAAAAAAGAAGCCACTATTGACTAATAATGTTAAGAATATAATGCTCTTGAGTATTTAATATTTTTAAAATAATAACATTTCAATAACACATAATTTTTTTTTAAATTATCTTTCAATATTTGAGTTTATCTTGATGTATCTTTTTAAATGAGACCTTCATATAAATATTAGTAATAAGAATGAACGTATCAATAGTTATTATATAATCAAATTATATGTTTAAACACTTATATTTTCATTTAAAACAACATTTATGAAATGAAAAGAGTTGAAATATTGCAAAAAAATATTATGAGTTAAAAATATCTCAAATATTACACAATCTATAAGTATATTTTCTTTTGTCAAAACTGAAAGTTATATGTATCATTGTATGAAGTACATACTACACCATCATTGAGAAATAATATTACTAAAACATATATAAGTTTTTATATTATAGATATATTAAAATTTTAAATTATATTTCTATGACGTTACTTATATAAGGGAAAATATCCATCCATCTATCCATCCATATACATACATACATGCAGGTATGCATGCATACATACATACATACATACATATACGAGGTCTCGTTTCATGAATTAAATTTATAAAATTATGTCATTAAAATTTATTCATTCTTAAGGAAATACGAACCATATCTTGAGAATATACTTTTTAATGTTGCACAAAAACTAATAATAAATATTATTGTTTGTATGGTATGAAGATGTATTGTGTCACCTGATGTAAATACCAATGGATAATTATCACATATTTCATGTTCATGAAACCACATATTCAACATCACATTGTTGACTTGAAGGTATTTGAATAATTTTAATTAGGATTCATTATTGGTTCCATTTAGGTATTTCAATAAGCACTCTAACACATTTTTTATTAATATGCATGGCATTAAACATGTGAGGTGTTGAGAGGTGCTCATAATATTGTAGTTTTTCAATATTGGATAGTATTTTGATTCGTATTGGGTACCCTCTCCCTTCATTTTATTTCATTTTTTAATTTCCACCTCAAAGGGTTCATCCATTTTTGCCATACCATTTCCTTTTCCTTTCCTTTGAACTTATTTTTATGTTTTAGATGATAACAATTAGTATATGTTAAAATTTATATATACTCATCACAATATATTTTTGAGATCCTTTCATTGCATATACATTATTTTTGGATCACATAATGGATAACCATGTTTACATTCTACGTTATATACCTAAAAATTATTTTGGAAACATATTTAAATAGTGACTAGTACCATAAATATAATGATTGAACATGTACATCATTGATACATTACCATAACACATGTATTCAAGCGGCCTCATGTATTTTCAAAATTAGTATTATGTAAAAAATGAATTTTATATCATTGCTAGGACTCAATACATCATTTATATTGATTCCCTTTCATAATTCATAACTATCACCAATGAGAGGCCCCATATCTTTCACCTCATGTTTACTTGTGGGAAAAAGCATAAATTAAATTTTATCTTGGGTTATGTTATTTTAAATAATATTCAATAAAACATAACATCAACACATTTATGTACATAGTATGATTAAATTCTAATGTGGTGTACTACCTTATAGGGAATGTTATTATATAATTTATGTTCATGATACTTATTGGTGTTATAAACTAAGAATTATTTCAAATTTTAATTTCTATCATAGTATAATAAAGAATAATTTGGAAATATATCATATGTTTTATACTCCATTACATCATATTTCATTGCTTACAATACTTATTTTTTGGTTATAATATATATTACTGTAGTTTGGAAGTATATTGTCTACATAAATTTTATATTATGCAATAAATGATCATTATATTAGTCAATATTCACACTATTGAAGTCATAGATGAGATTGAGATATATAATTTCAAAGAATTTAAATTCATCTTGAAGATATCAGTAATTAATGTGTTTTTCATTTCATGCGTAAAATTCAACTTAAAAATAACATAAAGTGTTTCCAGTATATACAACTCTATATCTGGTTAAATAGGTGTCCTAACATGTTGTGTTAGGGGTACATCATCAGTTTCTTCATCATATCTATAAAATTATTATCTAAATTTGATTTATCCATCCTCATTTTTTATGAAGTGATATAACCAATATATATTTCTTGTTCTTCATCTTGAGAGTAACTATTATCAATGTTATATGTCATTTCCTCAATAGTGTTATGAACTTGGACCCATTATTCATAACAATATTATCTAAAGTAATTATTAATAATAAAATATTTTAAAATTTGTATTTTTTTTATTTATAAGCATAATTTAAATTTCATTATAGTATAACTCTTCTTTATAAACTTCATACTTCAATATATGGATAGAAAAAAGTTCGACACTTCTTTAATTTCCCATTTTTTTCTACCTTTAACAAGTGCAATATATAATTTAATTAAAATATTCATATGTCCCTAAATTAGGTTTGAAAATCAACTCATATTATTATTGATTTTGAGATATAGTATTTTCCTTCATGCAACATGAACTATAAATTATAAACATGTACTTATATATGTAATACATATAGTTTTATAGTTTGAGCTTGGGTTATTTCTCACTACAGTTTCCATAACTTAAAATATTAATTTTTTGAACTCTAACATAGTTTGTGCCATAATATTCCTCTAGTATTTAAAAATAAGTTAATTAGAACTTATGTTATCTTTGAGTTTCATATATTTGGTCTCTCAATTGTCATAATGTTATTCTCAATGGATCATTTAGTTTAATCGTGCATCTTAAACAAATTAAGAGAAGGTATATTATGAATATTATAAAAAATAAGCTTCCAAGGCATAGAAACTCCATTATAAAATAAAATTATAGAAATAAAAAAAAAACAATGTTCTTTATAATATTAATAATAATTAAAGCTTACTATATTTGCTATTTAATAAATTAGGAGTGGTTATTTTCATAACTTGAAATGATACGAAAATTTGCTCTACCACTTCCGTTATTTCTATTATTATAAAAATATCATATTATAAATTTTCAATCTCAAATGAGAATCGTTTCATCAAATATATACTAGAGGTGCAAAAAAAATTAAAACTAAATGGTTTTCTATTTTTTCCAAATGTGGTTGTTGAATGGCTAATAGAGTCCTAAAAAAATGTCAAAACTAAAATTTAAATAAAATGAAAAAAAAAATTATCTAATCATGGTAAATTTACATATCCATAAAAATGAGGTATTATTTTATCTCCACCCATATTCAATGAAAAATAAGTACATCAAAACATTTTGGATAAAGAAACTAGTTATTTCGCTTGTATTACACTAGGAAAAAAATAAAATAAAGTTACGTAACTTAATGAGGAAAAACATGTATTGAATATAAATTTAGAAGTGATAAGTTATTCCTAGTGTTTGTAAAAAATGGATTTGGAATCCACTCTTATATGCCTCTTTACACATGACTATAAACAACTATTTTCAGCATCTTCTGAGCATATGAAAAAATAAGACCTTTGAAATTTTCTATGGCCATCAATTAAAGAATAATTAGAAGCACATTTTGATCAGATGTTGTGGTTTCTAGTGTAATGTCAGACATTTATGTAAAATATGTAAGCATTCATAAATCAAAATAATTATTTGACAAAAAGCATCAATGGATATAGTTTCATGAAATGCAACAACTACAAGATATTCAAAAGAAGATTCCATAAAATTTTCCAACATCCTCCAAAGCTATACCAAAATGAGAAATTTTAAACATGGAATAATTGCTTGTTTGAGAATATATGGAAAATATAAAATAAGACACAACATATATTAATTATTGAACTTCATAAACTGTAAGGAATGAAATATTTGAAAAAACCTAATTTTATGTAAAGGCCTTGCAAAAATTAATCGTCAAATATTTAGGAAGGAGTAGCTCACAAACTAAAGTCCCCTAGAAAGGTATACGTTTCATTCATGTGTAAAACTAGTGAAAGATCAGATGGCATTAAATAATTTTTACCAACTAGTCCAAAGGTACTTGGTCTTAATTTGGTGAGACTTCAGAAGAGTAGGATATTTAACATGGATTAATATGAAAACATAAAGTTTTACTATTCTTGGTTTTTTATTTTGTTCACTTTTGGCTAGATTGATCGAGTTTAGGAAAAATGATTTAATGTAATGAATTTATAGGATTTTGATTATCCACATATGTTTATAATTTTTGGTTGCATTTGTGTGTTTTGACTATGTTTTATTATGGTTCTTGGTTGAGACTTGAGTTACATAAATGTTTTCAAATCGATGTAATAAAAAAATATAATTATGTAAGGTAATTATATAAATAATAATAAGAGATCAATGAAATTTCATGTAACAAATGGATAAAAATAAAAATCAGATTGATTACCCAAAAAACCCTTAAAGGAAATTATTAAAAAGGTATTTGGTCTTTCCTTCAGGTTATTTGGGCTATTGGTCCTTCCTTTATTTTTTCAAATGTCTAGTTAGAGAGTAATAGGAAGATGTTTCAGGATGTTAGGATTGGGGTCATGCATCTATGGTGGAAAAATATCCAATTTATTCATGAAACAGTTTTGGCTAAGTGTAAGTAAAATAGAGGTATGGGCACTGGTCATGATGTTATATGCAATCGCCTCAATCTTCCTCTTTAGGAAGGGGCTCTAGTGGTTGTTGGTTAGTAGTGTAGTAGTAAGACCAGACAACATTTATGACATGTCAATCATGAGGGGCATTGGACTCCTCTACCTAGAATTGTCAAAGTCAACAATGATGGTTCTTCTTGTGGGAATCTAGGACATGCAGGCATTAGGGGAGTTGGATGAAGTAGTTTTTGTGAAGTCCAATTTCTTTTTTTGTATATAAGGGCTCTCATACTAATGATTACATGGAGGCTCTTGCCATCTTATTTTCTATGGAGCAATGTTGTGTGCATGGTTGGCACAGTATTATCTATGAGACCAATTCTCAGGTGGTCGTGAATGTGGTAACTATGCAAGAGACTAAAGACGTTAGTTAGCACATGGATTTAGTTATTAATCAGATTCTTGAGTTATATAGGTCTCTTGATTATATCATTTTTACAGACATTTCTTGAGAGTGGAATGGTGTTGATGATTGGTTGGTTAAATGGGCTTCAATTCACATGTAGAACTAAAATATTGTGAATACGAGGTAATTGCCCCTTGATTTAGCTCATATTTTTTATGAACTTATCAATCGAGATAGAGTTATTTATAGCTTTTTTTTAAACTCTTTTCTCTTATTTTCTTTACGTTTCAATAAATTTTTACCCCTCTTTTAATAAAGATAATCCTAAAACCATGACCTCTCTATCTTATTTAACAATTAAAACCTCCATAAATCTTTGTAATTTAAATATCAAATTAAAAATTAACTAATTAACAAAACTAAAACACCAACTTAATAAATAAACCATTCAAATTCATCAAATCTTATGACCTAAATAAAAGAATGATTCAAAAATAACACCTTGGAAAGTTAACTATAAGTTATTAAAATTCATAAATGCTTTATCTAAATTTGAATACTCCTTTATAAACAATTGTATGTAACCTTTAATAAACTATTGTATTTATTCAATATCTTATGACATAATAATTTTTATCATCTAGAATTAAGATATCCACGTATACTTGGAATTCAATATCCACAAATGAACAAATGAGATTAGTCAATGTAGATTAATTAGTTAAGGGGAATAAGTTAGAAATGAAGTTAAAGGTGGATGTCTAGAACTAATATAAATGTTGATTGTGACACGTGTGTTCTTTATTATTTTTCGAGTGAGGGAGAGAGTGCTTACAACAACATGCCATGAGTGGGATTGAATCAATCAACTTTTATGAAGCAATTTTTTAAGATTGAGGCTTATTACGAAGGGGTTAATCTCTTAGTTTTATTTCACATGAGATTAAAAACAAAGAAAAAGATGTTATTTATCACCATTTTCACACTAACATGGGGAGTTTGGGAGTTTGTTTTTTGTATACTACTTCACCATTTGCACACTAGTTTGTAGTTTCAAGTTTGAGTGCCTCGCTAGCACAAACATTGTTGGCTTGGAGATTGATGTACTATCTTCAAAAATGACACGTCACTATCATGCTATTCGATATCAAAATTGGTCGCATATGAGTAATACACTTCATTCACACTACTACATTACCTCTTCCATGGTTTTTGGTTGAGACTTGGGTTACATAAACGTTTTCAAATCGATCTAATAAAAAAATATAATTATGTAAGGTAATTATATAAATAATAATAAGAGATCAATGAAATTTCATGTAACAAATGGATAAAAATAAAAATCAGACTGATTACCCAAAAAAACCTTAAAGGAAATTATCAAAAAGGTATTTGGTCTTTCCTTCAGGTTATTTGGGCTATTGGTCCTTCCTTTATTTTTTCAAATGTCTCGTTAGAGTGTAATAGGAAGATGTTTCGGGATGTTAGGATTGGGGTCATGCATCTATGGTGGAAAATTATCCAATTTCTTCATGAAACATTTTTGGCTAAGTGTAAGTAAAATAGAGGTATGGGTAATGGTCATGATGTTATATGCAATCACCTCAATCTTCCTCTTTATGAAGGGGCTCCAGTGGTTGTTGGTTAGTAGTGTAGTAGTAAGACCAGACAACATTTATGACATGTCAATCATGAGGGGCATTAGACTCCTCCTCTGCCTAGAATTGTTGAAAGTAGTGTAGTAGTAAGACCAGACAACATTTATGACATGTCAATCATGAGGGGCATTAGAGTCCTCCTCTGCCTAGAATTGTCAAAGTCAACAATGATGGTTCTTCTCGGGGGAATCTAGGACATGTAGGCATTGGGGGGGTTGGTTGAAGTAGTTTTGGTGAAGTCCAGTTTCTTTTTCTTGTATATAAGGGCTCTCATACTAATAATTACATGGAGGCTCTGGCCATCTTAGTCTCTATGGAGCAATGTTGTGTGCGTGATTGGCACAGTATTATCTATGAGACTGATTCTCAGGTGGTTGTGAATGTGATAACTATGCAAGAGATTGAAGATGTTAGTTAGCACATGGATTTAGTTATTAATCATATTCTTGAGTTATACATGTCTCTTGATTCTATCATTTTTACAAACATTTCTTGAGAGTGGAATGGTGTTTATGATTGCTTGGTTAAATGGGCTTCAATTCACATGTAGGACTAAAATATTGTGGATAAGAGGTAATTGCCCCCTGATTTAGCTCATATTTTTGATGAACTTATCGATTGAGATAGGGTTCTTTAGAGCTTTTTTTTAAACTTTTTTTTTTAAATTTTTTATGTTTCAATTAATTTTTACCCCTCTTTTAATAAAGATAATCCTAAAACCGTGACCTCTCTATCCTATTTAACAATTAAAACCTCCTTAAATCTTTTTAATTTAAATATTAACTTAAAAATTAAGTAATTAACAAAACTAAAACACCTACCTAATAAATAAACCATTCAAATTCATCAAATCTTATGACCTAAATAAGAGAATGGTTCAGAAATAACACCTTGGAAAGTTAGCTATAAGTTATTGAAATTCATAAATGGTTTATCCAAATTTGAATACTCCTTTATAAACAATTGTACGTAACCTTTAATAAACAATTGTATTTATTCAAGATCTTATGACATAATAATTATTATCATCTAGAATTAAGATATCCACGTATACTTGGAATTCAATATCCACAAACGAACAAATGAGATTAGTCAATGTAGATTAATTAGTTAAGGGGAATAAGTTAGAAATGAAGTTAAAGGTGGATGTTTAGAACTAATATAAATGTCGATTGTGACACGTTTGCTCTTTATTATTTTTCGAGTGAGGGAGAGAGTGCTTACAACAACATGCCATGAGTGGGATTGAATCAATCACCTTTTATGAAGCAATTTTTAAGCTTGAGGCTTATTACGAAGGGGCAAATCTCTTAGTTTTACCTCACATGAGATTAAAAACAAAGAAAAAGATGTTATTTATCACCATTTGCACACTAACACTGAGAGTTTGGGAGTTTGTTTTTTTGCAGACTACTAGTTTGTAGTTTCAAGTTTGAGTGCTTCGCTAGCACAAACATTGTTGGCTTGGAGATTGATGTAATACCATCAAAAAGACACGTCACTATCATGCTATTGGATATCAAAATCGGTGGCATATGAGCAATACACCTCATTCACATTACTACATTACCCCTTTCATGGATTAAGTCGGTAAGTTGGTTTAATATAAGGTTCCCATTTGATGAAGTACTAATAGCTAGGCATTCTACAATCTAATGAATACAAATGATTATAGTTCGGAAAAAAAAAAAGCTTTGTCAAAGACCTTTATAGCCAACAATGTAGGATACAATCCTGCAGGTATTGTTTACTATACTATGTTATCCATCTCTAATTATGTGCAATGTAGAAAAAAAAAAAATCTTTCATTTAAGCTGAGCCTTTGAATAGTCTCTATGAAGAGTTACAACAATATGCTTCTAAATTATCTGATTAAATTTGAAAGTATAATAATAATATTAATCTTACATGGCAAGTAAAATGCAGAGGTGGAAGGTGTCCTTCGACTCCGCTTTGATGCCTATTATCAAGATTTTTACTACAACTGATCCCCTGCTCTGTATATTTTTCATTTACACATCGCCTTCCTCACTCGGTCTGGTCATAAAAAATAGCACAGGGCATAAATATTTCCACACAAAATGAAAATAAAAAAATATGTCATTGTTTAATATTCTCAAAGAAGAGATCACATGGGTTACATCCTTAATATTACAGAATATGCTGAGTTTTTAATATCAAAAGATCGAAGGGGCCAGTTTGAAGTTGTTCTTTGCCTACTAAAATCTAGAGTCTTCTACTAGATGATAATGAATTGAATGGTTTCATTTTGGTGGTCGATGTTGACCAGCAATTGTGGGATACCGACCCTGTAAGAATGAAATAAATATTAGACAAATTTATGTTGTTTAATCAAAATTTAGATAAATTCCTATTAATCAATAAAAATATAAGTGAATAGAAAGGTTACTTTGGCTAAATCTGTGTTCTACTCCTCTGTTTGAAGTAGAGGAGCCCTCGTATAATGAAAGGAAGTCATGAGGTGGTATTAATCCTTCAACCAAGTAATTTTTACTCAAATTTTATTGGACATTACCAAACATAACGATAAAGGCTAAATTTTTTTTCTAATTGAAATTTTTTTTGGCTTCTAATATATAGATAGATTTGAGGGAAACTGGCCCTCCCCTGAAGAAACACAAAGACCAATAACACACAGCTGAAAGAGTTTCAGAGGAGATAGTCTTCCAACACCTACAAACCTAGAGGGAATGTAGAACCAAACCCAACAAACACCACCAAAATGTAACCAGAAACCCATGCAAAGACACCCCAGATATAAACGCCAAAAGAAAAACAAAAAAAATGAAACCATGAAGGTATAACACAGGCCTAAAAATGCTCTGGGACACACTGGGATGCCACTTTAATGGCTACCACACTCTACCCAACTGACATGATAGTGCCATCAAAACCTACAAAGACGTTAGTGATCATAAATCTCCTCAGCAAAGCTTGATAAATAAAACACGGACCATAAGCTATGCAACCATTTGGAGCAGAGGCCACAACATCCTCAACAAAAGGTCAGAAACAAAGAACCATGTGGCTCAATGCCAAAGGGCTCAAACCACCATAGCGAAAGACAAAAAATGCCAAACCGGGAAACCATAACATTATAAAGCCTTCCAGGCAGACTATAAAGACTAAAATGTTGAATAAATTTAATTTCAAAATAATTTGGAGGTTGGGGAAGCTTCATAAAACTATCATTAAAGGGCAGCATTCTCCAATCCTAAAATAAATTAAATTAAAATTTCTTCAATATGTACACTCAACCCATGCTTGGATATCATGAAATTCTGTAGCAGCTACTTTAAATAGCACCTGTATTTTCTAAATTCCACTAAATTAACAATAGCTAAAAAAAATAAATCTGACCCTGAAGTCGACTTGTTTTGCGAATTTTGTTTTTGTAAATGGTCTGGACTAGGCTGCTGCATGTACTACATGTGTCATCTAGATTCTTTTACTGTGTACATCTCTATTGCAATAATCAACAGCTTGTTGCCTCCGTCACTCACTCAATCATTGGACCATTTTAAAATTTAAATTTTTGTAATGTTTAATAATGATAATGAAAATTATGAAATATGTTTCGGCATTTATTTTATTTTGGTTAAAAATTAGAAATACAATTTCATAGTTATAAATGTAACAAATAGATATTGGAAAGAGATATTTAAATATAGTGTCGATAGAAAATTATTAAATATATTTGTATAATACAATTAGATGATCAATTTTCTTTTGTAATTATTTTTTTTGAAGATTTTTGTCAATGGAGAGGTTGTATCTAACATGATGTAACAAGGTGAGACCAACTTGCTTAGGTGCTAGATTCATCAATCGGAATGTATTGCTTATATCATGTTTCCCTAAAGAAATGAAATTTTGTCTACTACTTTAATCACTAAATTTAATGGTAATCACAAAAACTTAATCAAATTAGTCACCTCATAGGAACATGCAAAGGGATGAGTTATTAAGCATAAATGTTGAAATTTAAGAGCACATCTGCCACTTGCTCAAATTGACATAACATTTGGGGGGAGGCATGTACAAGACCAAACAAAATATTTTGGAAAAATGAATCGACACCCATTTTCATTATGTGAAAGAAATTTCTCTTTTTGGTGTTGATTCGTTTGAATAAAGTGATCAATCAATGATGAAGTAATGGCATCTAATTTCATTTGTTGATATTTTTTATTACAAATATTGAAGATTTTGATAATAATATATATATATATATATATATATATATATATATATATATATATATATATATATAAGTTTTAGATACAAAACTATCTTTAAATTCATTAAATAAATAAACAAATTATAATTATGTTATCTAATTAAAATTAATGTTGGTTGAAGGGAATGGGTGCCATGTGTTATTTTCACTTTTAAGAAGTTTAACAGATCTTGTTTTTTAATAAACTAATTAACTTTATAAATATTTAATAGTAATTGTTTAATTTTCAATTGCTTAAATTAAAAAATTCTTGGGTGCCTCCCTCTTAACTCAGCCACCTCTTCAAAGTGCAACTACATTTTTTTTTCCTAGCATCAATTAATATTATTTTTAATCTCTTTTAAGAGATACTACACCCAAGAGGAAAACTCTTTCCCTTTGTGGTACTACAATGTTTATTTTCCCAGCATTGAATATGTATTTATTATTGTGGAATCCAAAAGAAATGAGGAAAATATATTTTATGAGATATAGATTATATGGGTACAACTTTTTCAACTTGGCCTAACATATTTATATCCTATCTTAGATGCTTATGCCGGATAGGACCATTATATTGAGGATTAATTGATCATATTTCCATCCTCTTCTATACCTAGGTAATCATTATCCTAGGATTTTTTTCAATTAAACATATATGTTGATTTATGTGTTAATGGCAGATAATTTTCATAGACAATTGTTTTAATTCTATTGGACAAGGGTCAGTGAATATAATTTTGCAAAAATACATTAAAATATAAATTTTATAGTTTGTTATGATATTAAAATATATGTTATAAAACACAATACTTATATATTTAAAAAAAATTATATAATCAAAAATATTTACATATTCAAAATACAAATTATATAGTAAAAAATAATACTAAAATATATATTATATAATATAATATGTAAAATAATATATAAATTTTATCAGAAAAAATATTAAAATATAAATTATATAATTTTTAATAATATTAAAATATATATTATAAAATATAACAAATATATTAAATTGTACACTTTTAAAAAAATTAGAAAATATTTTTTTAATAATTCTATCATAATATAATACATTAAATAAAAATATTCCACAAATAAAAAGAAAAAACTTACTAGATATAAACACAAATACAAAATTTTAATTCCTCCACGATTCATCTCACAAGAGATAAAACTTAAAAGATGCTTTTTCAACCCATTCAAAGCCTGACACAGTTTTAAATAATGCACTATTTTGACTATTTCAAATGTTGAAACATGTTCTCAAATGTCTAAGAAGTGGGAGAGATGCTTCACATGAAACTACTACTTTCCACCTTTGTTCCATCATTTATGTGGATACCAATAATGATGTCACAATTTCTATAAAAATAAATCAAAGATATCAAAAAATATGCATGAAAATGTGTTTGTTGAAAAGAATCGATTGGAAAATGATAAAAGCAGCAATATTAATAATCTCCACTTCTCGAATCAGTAGGGGAATCCACTGGATCTGAATCTAAATATGAACCTCAAATAAATTTTGACTCTCGCTAGGTTGTAGCTTTTTCCCTAAATAAGCATAGGTTAATCTAGCCACACAATTGACCTCGTGGTTGTGAGTAATGGTCCTAAGTTCTAACCATATTTGCTATTATAATTATTTGACAAAGTAAAATTTACTATAAATTGGTGTTATATTTTAGCTAATGTCTTTATTTTCTTTAATGTAATATATTTTTCCATTACACATAATTGGGATTTGTCAAAAATTTTAATTATATCACGTATTTTTTATTTAACTATAATTTTCAATGAGCATATGGTCACAAAAAATACAATAAAAAAAATTGGAAAATTATCCATAAAACTATCTAGATATTTTCTTGAAAACTCAACATCTTCACTGTGGTAATGTCCAACGTATTCTAAAAATGATACAATACCAGGAGATGGCTCATACATTTTACTTATGACAAATAACACCATGCCAGTTATTATCATGACCAATCCACTTTTCAAAAAATACATGTTTCGAAATGTAATTCTTGAGGTTATAAATTATACACATTATAAAGAGTCATGAGAAAATAAAAGGCTATCTAATCATAATTGAAAACCAAATTTCATTAGATACATAAAATACACGTTAGTAAGAGCCATGAGAACAAAAAAGGCTATCTAATCATAACTAAATACTAAATTACACTATGATACATAATATTGATAACAACAATGGTGAATCCATAATAAATATCTACTATTTTGAAAATATAAGATCTATTGTTTTAATTGTTTTCTATGATCGAAAAATATTGTAGTTTATCTAAAAACATTTATTTTCTTTTGGATTGAAAATATAAGATCTACTATTTTTTTCTATTTTTTAACCAAAAAACGTTGCATCTGTAATGATGGTATGATTTCTAAAATAAAATAAAAAAAGATATAATAAAATATGAATGAGAATGTGATTTTTGAAAAGACCTTGTTAAGAATATGAATGAGGCACTTCCAATTTAGAATTTTCAACTATTGAAACCTTACATTTTCAAGTGTTTTCAAAGAGAAATGGGTGTACACTACAAAATAGGAACAAGTTTCATCTACATGTGTAATTAGATTGCATGGATGTCACGTGAATAAGATGCCTTGTTCTACATCAATGTGTCTTGTTATTCCTTGAATAATGTAAGGATAAAACATTAATAGAGGGTGAAGGAGAGGGACCCTCAAATTAGGTTATTGTATTTGTTTTGTTATTTGTGTGATAACCTACCACGTGTTAGAAGAAGTCTTTATTTGGGTGAGCGATCCAATGCATTGAATGGGAAAATGAGATTTACATAATAAATTTAATTAATGTACTTTGAAAAGTGTAAAATAATATTTACATCTTTAACAAGGCATACTTATGTGTGTCATTTAACTTCTATAAGTGGAGAAATTTGTTAGGATAGCTAGACACTTTGGGAAAAGAGATGATAAATTTGGTACATTAATTCCCGTTCCATTTAGAAAGAAAATTATGGCTAGGAATAAACATAGGGCTTAGCCCAGAAGTAGACAATAGAAGAAGATCCTCAGAAAAAAAAGGATGAAAGTTTGCTTGACAAGAACAATCTACCTTTTTTTTAATCAAAGGCATATATATTCTTTGAATCTAGGCATTATATTATCTATAACATTGTTTATTAAACTATTATTGGATAATATTTGGTTTCTTCCAACTATTATAAATAATTTGATATGTTAAGAACAAAGATTCAGGGTGCGTAAACAGTACAATTGAGAAATGATCTCCTTGTAGGCATTCAATCGGAGATGGTAGGTATTTTTAATTTATTTACTCTAAAATAAGAAATTAATTTTATGATTTTGTCTATTTCACAATATCCTTTAGATTTTTTTGCACCATAGGGGTAACTACTAGTAATACATGTTTTCCATTGTGAGAATGATCATAATATTTGACCTTTTTTTGAACTATAGTTTACATATGAGTAATAGTTAGACAACATAAAAATAAACCAAAGCTAATGTTTAGAATTTCACCACTTTTTAATGCTTTTATTCATCAATCAATAATACACACTTGTATTGAAGGTTTTTTTTATGGATGATTAATGAAAAAGTAAATTTTAGAAATTTTAATTATTATTTAACCTTCCTATATATATAATGGATTTTTCCATTATTTAAACATTTCACTATTTTTATAGTTCATGCACTTTTAAAGCTCATGTTAGACTCCAACCTTAAAAATTTATGACAAACTAATAAAAAATTAAAGACTTAATAGGATGTTTGTGTTATCTTTTTATTACTATTTTTCATTTTAAAATGTTTTATTTAATAATAATAATAATAATAATAATAATAATAATAATAATAATAATAATAATAATAATAATAATAATAATAATAATAGAGTATGCCTATTTTTGGTAAGTAACAATTAAGTTTAAAAACTATTCACTTCAATAGTATGCAACACACTACGTGATGATAAAATCATGTAATGCAAATAAATACACATAGTTTTCAATTTTCAAGATGTCACACAATCCTCATAATGTCCATGCCAACCCCATTTTTACCAATTAATCCACCATGATTCAAAAGGACTAAAATGGCTTAGACGGGCCCGACATACCCCACAACCACAATCCCCTGATCTAGACTCATAGTTAATATAAGATACATTTAAATATTAAATAAGATTAAGAAAACCACTATAATGCTTGACGTGGTTCAAATAAAACCCTAAACAATTCCATCCAATTAAAAGGCTCAATTCATACTTATATAAAAAATAAGTATCTAATTTCAAATTAAATAATATTTTAAAAAACTAATAAAAAATATTAACTAGGATTCATAGGACTCATATGACCCTATAATATGTCTATAATATCTTAGTCTATCTCCATAAGGATTCAGCATCACATCTCCATCCCCAGATTTCATCTACCGAACTGTT
>JARHVA010007033.1:30000-60000 GCA_037957365.1 Torreya grandis
CATGCTATGTTGCATGAAATAAAGTTGGAATATTTTGAGAATTTTTCAAACACAACCAATATGCTCAGCATGTTGTTTACATTAGGCAACTAAGTAATAAATTCCATTCTCACTCTTTCCCATGATATTACTAGAGTGTGAAGAGGATAAATATGTCTTTTAGGGAGCTTTGTCATCAAATTTTCCTACCAGTAAATAAATTAATAATGAACATATTCATCAATATCATCCCTTTAATATGTAGCCAAAAAACCCTATTTATAATAGTGTTAATCTTATTTTATAACATGGGTGTCCTTCTAAGAAGGATTCAACCAATAATGAAATAAATATTTTCTTAGGTTCTCCCATTTGGTAAAATAAACTATATTTTGAGTATAGATCAATAACTCATCTCAGATTAAAAATTCCAAGGTCTTACTTATCTTTACTTTCCTGAAAAACACTATTGTATGGAGATCCTATGTTTATACTTATCTAATCTGATCAAATGTACTCTATAAGAAAATAAATAAAATATATACATTCATGAAAATGGGTGGCTTTACCACTTATGTGAATTATGGATTCCAACTAAGTACATTTACGATGAAATAATCTATACTTAAGTTGTAAACTATCTCCATGTCAGACTCCACTAGGAATTTCTACCATCTAGGTTTCTTTAGGGTAAGATTGGCTAATGTATTAAATTAAATGGAAGATATTTTATTTTTATTAACCATATATGGTGATCCTATAAAATATCATCTCCATGCTTTCAAGCAATGCACTATAATGGTCATTTCCTTCTTTTGCCCTAGATAATTCCTCTTGTGGTGACACAACTTACTAGACTCAAAATCTATCAGGTGCCCCTCCTAAATGAAGAAAAAATTGATCAAAAAAATATATTTTTAATTATACATGTAAAGTATTACTCCAAAATACGGTATCACAAGGATTGTTTTAGAGATAAGAGCCTTCTTCAAAACCTCAAATGCCTTTCATGACTTATCACCCAATACAACTTTTTATCCTTATTTAAAATATATATCAAAGGGTTAACCATATTATAATAACCTTTCATAAATAATTTATAGTAGTTTTCCAACCCTAATAAATACCTCACATTACATTTGTTTTGTTGGGGTTCAAAATCTTCAATGAAGTTTAGATTCTATGGATCTCATATGATTTTGATACTAAGAATTATGTGCCTAATAAAATGAACTTATTACTATGTAAATGATCATTTATGATTCATAATATATATTTTATGATCTCTAATAATATATAACACTTATTCAAGGTGAACCCAATGTTCTTCCTTCATCGATTTATACACCAATATGCCATCCAAATATGCCACTGAACTTATCCAACAAGAGAAGAAACATGTTGTTTATTAAAGTATAAAATGTAGTTATCTAATTTCAAAATATAATAAAAATTACCATGAATTAAAATGGTCCATCGCTTGTAACATGCTTATATTATCTTCATCTTTTGTAGCTACACAGGTCATGTAGTCACCATGCTTTAGGTCTAGCTTGTAGAAATACATGGCTCCTATGACCATGTCAAAGCAATAAGTGATCAGTTATAGTGGATTATTTTTATGGTTTTATTTTTTAGATCTTTGTAATATACACACCATTATCTTATGTAATAACATGTGTTCTCCATACAATGACCTCAAAAACCTCAAGTACCTTAAAGAAACTACTTCCATGAGTTGTTTCATTAACTTGACCATATAAATCTTTGATAATATAAAATGCATATGAGAGAGATGAAAATCACCAGTATCTACCTAAACATTATGGTTTATAATCCATCTTTAAAGTAGCTTTGGTGGAAAGGTTCGGTGAAGTGGGTCTACTGATTTAGGGTTTATTTGAGTGATCCTTGATACAAGATGTTTAAAATATTATGGACTAATCAATACTCTTACTAAAAAAATATTTGTGTGTAAAAAAAAAAAATATCAATTTTTTTTCTCTTAGTTGAGAGATATTTGAATTTATGGGTCAAGCAACTCTGAACTTCTTATCTTTCTTATAGGTCTGATATGCATAGTCACTTATTTATCACTCCAAATGGTCATTCAAAGTTTTAATACAATTATATTATATTTAAATAACCATTATTAAGGTTTTCACAAAGTTTTAGTGGTATTAAATATATATTTTAAGACATATGCAAGATTTTATCTCACAAACTCTTAGTTTCTTCACAATTTACAACAAGTCTAAATACATAGTCAATGATATATGGAATTTAAACACATTTAAAGGATTTAAGTAAATTTTATTATTTAAATTATGTCATAATTCAATTATCTACTAAATTTTAAGTAATTTTGTGTAGTTATGTGCAATATATATCATTTTTTAAAATCAAAACATTGTCCTAGGGTTTAATCCCTATACACAAACCAAATAGGACTAATAAAATAGACTTCTAAAGTTTTCTAAAATTTTTGAGTCTGATATGAATTTAATCATTATATTCCATTCATACATGCAAAATCATGTAGAACTTCTCCTTTTAAAACCTATAACACATATAATTACTTTATTTTCCATAGTTATTTTGAAGAATTAAGATTTAAGATCATAACATGACACTAACAATCATGAAATTTTGTAAAATAGTCCAATAAAAACCTATAATTTAATTCTAATCAATAAATCCACTCTTTTTCATTAAAAAATCTTATCATACACCCATATACAAACCTACAAAATTTCAATCCAACCCCCAAAACATGAGAGTCTTCAGTTTTTATACAATTTTTTTGAAGTTTTTAAGATCCTACAATGATTTTACAAAGGTAATACCTACAAAAAAATTATAAACTTTTATAAATCTGTTTTAAGTTCCAAGACTTCCTCACCTCCTAATACTATATTTAAGAAAAGTTAATCTTAGTCCTCCTTATACATAGCTATATCTAATCTAATCATAAAAACCTACTTAGAAGTGTCTACATCATTAAATTAAGGTAATTTAATATATATAAAGTTCATCAAACCCCTATGATCCTTTAAACAAGGATCATGACCCTTAAACTCCACCAAGGCCTTTCAAACTATACAAAAATAATCTAAAAAAATAAATTGTCACTTTTGGCATGGAAGCAAAGAAGTGACCTTGTTGACCTATAATGAACTTGTGAAGTTAAATTCAAGATTTTATTGACTCATTAACACTCTAAAATCCTCATATATTACTTTAATGAACTAATTTACAATATGTCATGATGCTCCTACATCAAGAACTTAAATATCAAATAGTAAATATCAAAAGGTTAATATAAAAAAGCTAAATTAATATTTCAATTTAAGGAACACATAAATTGGAAATAAGATTAGATGTAAAAATAATCCAAATCATGATAGTGTTAATATTATATAAATACATATCTATCAAACTATTTTGTCTTGGTGAAGATTAGAGCTACACAAAAGAATTGACACCCTAAAAAAATAAAATGAGCACTTATAATATAGTTATCGCTCTACACAAAATCATATGGATGATTGAAAATATATAGGAAATTAGTTTCATATATTTATGATTAGAGATCCCTACAAACACTCACAAATAATCCTTCAACTAACCGACCCACTATATATGACTATATTATTACTAATAATATATTCGAGTAACTAACAACCTATATAAGATTAACCCCATATATTATTGTTATTATACATAACAATAATATGAAAACAAAGGTATATCAATGTAATAAACATAACTACATTATTTATAATAAATAATTTGAGCATACCTCAATATTCACCCCCTTGTGAACATTATTAATCCTATCTACACCCCCTTGATGTGAATGTGGAGAAAATAACTCTCCCATATTGGAACCTGGACTCATGATTTGGTGATTTTCATAGGATAATAAATAATGTTACAGTTTGTTTTATAAATGGATTACCAACAACCACAAACAATGGCTTTACAAGTGGCTTACCACAAACCACATCATGATGTGCAATATAGTTAGTAGTTCTCATCACTATCACATTTTATAGAAGTTAAATATGAGTATTAAGTTCACTTATGACAAATGTGAACATGCATACACCATATGTTCCTATTTTGAATCACACTATGCTAAAAAAAAACACATAACTAAAAAAATCTAGTAACGTAGGAAGTGGCCATGTCACTAGTGGCTAATGAGTGCCTATGAAACCTCCTACCTTCATTTCCTCCTTCCCTCAATAGGTTAATCTTATTCACTTAGCTGAAGAAGTTGATGAATCTCATTTTATTGATGACAAGACTACCCACAATTTAGATTATATGTAAAAGTAAAAATGCATCCTTTATATAGATGGATTTATTGAATTGATAATATGACTCAATATACTTTATTGACACAAAAATGACCTTTTGACTCATTTTGATGACACATGACTAATTTTTGACACTTTTGAAAATATAAGACAATATACCTTTAATGCATTCCAAATGAATACTAAAACCCATCATCTAGAAGTAATATTTAATTAATTTCTAAAACCAATATATAGAATATATAAATTTGACTCCAAAACTTATAATTTGAATATACTATGACCATAAGACAATAATGACCAAGCATAAACTCAAAATTTATAAAAATATTCACTGTTAAATATGACACAACATAAAATATAAATTTTGACTCACTATTAAAATCTAATACCAACTTAATAAATTAACGACTTAACCCATATAACTAATTGCATATGTTAACTTTTCATATGACACAACAACAAATATTTGAAGATGGAAAAGTTATAACAAATGGCATGGAATAAATAGGTTGTGGATTGACATATAAATTTTCTTTTTTTGAATGGATTACCAGTACCAACATGTCCATGTTCTTTAAATTCTAAGGATAAGCTAACTAGTTTTGAATGAGAATAGTGATTATCAAATAAATCACTATATATCAACAATAATTTAGATCAGATTATATGCATAAAATTATCGATAAGACAAGAATACTGTTGATATCACTATTGAGATCCATCAGTAGATAATGTGGAATAATGATCAGACATCTCATGTAGATGGAGGGATGACTCTATTATTTCTAATTTTTCTCCACAAGACAGATATTTACATAAATAGGGACAAAGTGAATTGTTCAAGAATAATTCTAAAGTTAACTATCTTTTATAACAACTATTTATGCAGATAAAACCCATAACATTAAATCAATATAAATAAAATTGAAATGAGTAATCCATGAAAAAATAGATAGGAATACAGGCTAATGAAAGGTGATCTATGAATAGAAATGTGTTTGATAGAATAATAAATTTGGGAAAGACAATAATGCTCCAACTGGTATAGAAATAAAATATTCATAGATGTAGAATCTATACGACCTAAAAATTAAGGACCTAAAATAATTATATTAATCTTTTCAAAAAATATTTCCTTTCATGAGATAGGTAAAATATTAACCAAAAAAATTGTACCCCATACAAAATCTCAAGACATCATGATGTGCACAAACCCACTCTGATACCATATCTTAGGGAAGATTAGAGCTACATATAAGAAATACTACCAATAGAAAATAAAATGAACACTGATAATATAATTCTCACTCTACATAAAATCATAAAAATGATTTAAAATATATAGGAAATGAGTTTCCTATATTCGAGATGGGATACTGCTACAAACTCTCACAGACAATTTCCTAACTAACCAACCCACTATGTACAAATATATTGTGACTAAAAATATATTTGAGTAACTAACAACATATATATTATTTATCCCTTTTATTATTTTTATTACACATAACAATAATATACCAATAAAACTCTATTAACATAATATAAATAATTACATTATTTATAATTAATAATGTGAACATACATCAACATTTTTTTCCTCAAAATATATCATGTCATGTATTTATTCAAAAGCAACATACATCTACAACTATTGATTGAAAATGGTTACATAAGGTAAATAATAATTCAAGTGATACTCTAAGAGAAATGCTACAAAATAATTTGATCATGCTACATCCTATAACTCCTCTAACTAGATAAAAATGCTATTTTACATATAAAATACATGGGCATTAAACAGATAATTATTTGTATTTAAGGAGAAAAACACAAATTATAATTGATAGTGGTGATCATATAGCAAATAAATCAATTAAGTAGACCACTTACACTATGATTTTAATTTTCAATAAACAAGTGAAAATATAACAAATGGAAAAATTAGAGAAATAAATGCTTCAAAAAGCAAATTTAGAACAAAAAAGGCTTCAAAAGGCAAAAGTAGAGAAATAAAAGCTTAAAAGGAAAAAATAGATAAATAAAGGTTACAGAATGATAAACAAGATTATGAAATCTTGTAGAAGTTAAATAATTAGAAATTGATAAGTGAATAATTGAAAAAGGAGAAGTTACTAAAAGAGAATGTTTAACATAATTTCATTATGTTTGGAAATGTTCAATAAAAAAATTAGTTCATAAGTAGAGGTAAATTATTTACTTGGATTCACTAATTTATTTGACCAAAATTTTAATTAATGGGGAAATTAACCGTAATTTAGATAAAATGATTAGGATACAATAGAGTTTTAAAAAAATAATTTCCTCAAGAATATTTAAAGAAGTTTACTAAATTAGAGAAAGTAAAAAATATTTAAATAAGGGTAAATATGAATTTGAAACATCAAATTAATTTTTTATATCCATGGATTGATTCGATTGATTGATATAAAACTAACACAATAAAGAAAGAATAGAATTTGTAGAAACCCAAAAAATAAAATAAAAGGATGAGGAAGGTCAAGACTATCTAACTAGGGTCAACATTTTCTGCCACTTATAAGCTCTATTACATAGTATTACCCTTAAAATAAAATATCAAAATCATATAACATCCATGAACAATAAATGAATTTGAATTTGTGTGCTTTGATTTGACCTTTCGGAGTTTGAAGAAGATCTATAAATATTTTTAGAAAGGTTGAAACCCTAATAGGGATTAAAATGATTGAAAAACTATAAATAAAAAAGATGTAGTGTAACTAGGTTGAGCTAACCCTAGTCACCCACATGATGACTAAACATTTCTTATGTATCCAACACTTATAATATGGAGCTGAAACCCATATAATGTTCCCACCTATAGTGTTTTATGTAATTTTTATTTATTGACTATATGAAGGTATCTATAATTTATTTTATTTTATAGTTTTGAAGTGAGTTTTTAATGGTAATGTGACCTTATATATTTAAATATAATACATTGAAACTCTCATGAGACACCTATTCCATCGACTAATGTAGTTCCAAAAACCAAATATAAATCTATCTCATAGTCTTCAAAAAAATAACCTTACAAACAAATATAAGAACACCCTTATATATAAAATAAAATCTTTCATAAAACTTATATCTTTGTGAAATATCTCCATATCCTCCAAAAATCTAAGGCTATCCCTATCAAATTGACATACTAGAATGATTTTGAACCACCTTTATGTTGAGGTCAACATACCCCCATTTCTAAAAAATGATGACCCTTGTGTTAAATTTCATGAACTTGTACATTGAAATAGAAAATTCACTTGATCAGAGTACAATTAGCATGTTTACAATTTTTTTTTTTAAAAGATCATCCACACTAGATATGTTTAGCATGTTTTTGCATAATTTTGGTTTAATCTTTTGAAAAGATACTAACATTAGATCTTCGTGTTTCATAGATTATAGGATTGATGGAGTCCATTTGGAATGGATGAAAGTCTAGGTCACATGATTTGGTGTTAATTTGATTATTTAATATCATTTAATCGATTTAAAATAAAATTTGAATTCATATTTAAATTGATAAAAATGTTATCTGAATTTAGTCTAAGAACTTTTAAATTCAAAATTGGTCAGAGATTTTATTTAAATTATGTAGGAACACATTAAATATGTTATGGACTTAGTTTAATTTGTTTATCCTAGAGATTAGTCCTATTTTGTATTTTGGATATTTTTATTCCCATAAATGTTTTTGGACTTTGTGTTTTCTTCCCTTTGGAAATTTCATTATGCAAGAAATTTCCCTTTGTAACATTTGTTCTACAAAATATTTGTCTTCGGGGAAAATGTGTCAGACATTTTGTTTAAAATAATTTCCCCAAAAGAATACACCTTCAAAAATTTTGGTTGGGACCATTTCCCTGAAATAACAGCCTTTGAACCTTTTGCACTTATCCTTTGGATTTTCTAAAATTACCCTTCAAGCCTTTTGGAATGAGCTTTCAGGATTTTGTCATCAGCACATTACCCTTCAAGGCATACCAAATGACGTAGATATATCATAGGTGCTAGATTATTATGTAATACATATTTTGAATCAATAACATAATTATATTTAAAAGGATTTTATTCCATGTTTGTAAACTTAGATTCTAATTTTTTAAAAACTTGGATAAAAGTTTACACTGTAGACCCATTGGGTTTAATATTTTAAATTTGATTATCCACTAAATGGGATGAAAAAAATCACTTGTATTAGTGTAGGCATTTAAAATAGTAATTAGGATAAAATATTAATTTTTCCCATGGAGGATTAACAAGAGTTGTTTAAATTTCATGAAATATAGGTTTGAAAACATATCTCATTCCCCCACTAGATATACTAGGCAATGTTATGTTCAAGCTGATGTAAATGAGAAGGGACATGTTACAGGCATACAAAGTAGCCCCAATATTTTTATCAATTGAGACTAATAGCTGTTCTCTAAACATTTTGATGTTTTAGTTTTTAATATAGATTTAACTTGTTCATGGTCAACTTTGTTGGTATAGGATATTTATTATTCTATTTATTTTTTAAATGTATTATCCTTACACATGTAGATCAATCCTTCTTAGGTTATTATTTAGTATATAGTAGTTAGCTACCATTTGTCTAAGCTATGTGGTTGTTACAGATTTATTCTATGATAGTCTACTATTAGTTACTTCCATTATTATATATGGAAGTTTCATGTTATTTACCCTATATAAGACACATATTGTAAATATATTTCTCAACTGAGTTAATTACAAGTCACATTATTGTGTTATTATGAATTGTATTTTTTTGCATTTTATTTTTTTTTCTCTTCTTAGAATCTGTGTAACTATTTATAGCCTTGTGTTTATCATTTTCTTGGCATAAATATAATATGGTGTAAGACCTATTTATGGTTTTTGAGATTTGTATTATTTGTTTAAATTAACAAGTTATGTGTAAAGAATACTCTTGCTTCTTAGAAACACTTCTTTTGAAGGTTATTTAGATATGTCATATAGGTTGACACCATGGACATGCATTAACCTGGTACAAGAATGTTTTTTAATGTTCACCCTTTTAGAGGGGGTGTTTTTTATTAGTTTAGATAAAAAAAAATTATTAGAGTCATTTTTACCTATTATCAGATCTTAAAACACCATACCTCTAATCCATAGTGTGAAATATTGTATGTTATTTACTATGTAAATGATTATACCTAAGTTATAGCATTTAAATTAGATTTAAACCTTCTTCGATAATTCCATTTAACCTTTTATCTCCACATCACATCCAATCTAGTTTTTCATTCCATGAGCTTTGCTCTTATTTTGACCATTCACATGTAGAGAATGAGCTGATTTTGCCATCCAATGACCTTGATCTACTTGGTTTCTACATTTCAAGGTCATTTAAATACACTTATATTTTAATAAAAATCATTGTTTTTCCATCTATGTATTATATAAACACCTTTCAATCCTTCCTGAGTTGCATCATGACTCTCTCAATTGCTTTGGTTGTTTATTCTATGCTTCATGGTCTACTTTCCCATCCACAAATGTATCTTCTTCATAGAATTCAATATGCATTCTAAAGTCTCCCTGAGAATATTTTATACTATTAATTACCCTTATGGTCATATCCTTTAGCCTTTCCCAAATCTATAGGTGATGTTTTGATTGTCCTCCCAGATCTGCATTCTTCATTGGCAGTGCCATATAGTATTACTATGCATAAGGATAATTAGGTTTTATAAATACCTAAAATAGTCCACGCCACCATCCTTTGTGGTCCCAAGAAAATTTAATTATGGATATTACTCTTATTTTTCACTTTGAATTATTCATATTTCAAAATTTGTCATTTTTTCGTAAAAGCTGGTTTAGGATAAAAGTGTATCAAGGGTGATTTATGTGTTTTAATTGCTTTATTTTTTCACTTGTTAAAGACAAAGTATGGCCCAGATTGGTATGAGTCTAATTACACATAAAAAATATAAATCATTACATTATACGATCCATGAAATTTCTAATGAATGGTTGGAAGGATAGGTCCACTCTCACCACATGACATTTTTAAAGTTTTAGCCCATGTTTTTATTAAATAGGCCCCATTTATGGGAAATTAATTGGGAAATAACTTTTGATTCATAGGTAAAAATTGAGAAACATATTTTTTAAAATCCATATTTTTAATTTTCCATGTACGGGACCTATTTACATTATAAAATTTAGTAGAATATAATGTTCCAAAATCGGGGATGGTCCAGCATAATTTTAGGGGGTGTACATATTATTGTGATTACTTATTTTTGCATTGCTTAAATTTGTTATAAAAAACTAAAATTAACTAAAATGGATCATAATTTAATTGGTTTTCTCACATCTTTCAACTATCATGAATGGAAGGATTTTGTGTCTCTTACCTTAAGAAAAAAATCAGCTCTACAGGATAACTATGGGTATGCAAACTAAATTGGCTATATACAAGTAAAAATGGTTTGACAAGTGTGATGAAGATTTTGGTTTTATATGTATTTATATGTCACAATATTTTATATTTTTTATTTAATAATCCAAAACATGAAAGTATGGGATACCCTAGAGAAACATTTTGGGAAATTAGATGAGATGAGAGGACATGAACTGGGAAATGAACTAATTATTATTAGCCCTTTTAGTTTTGACACACTTAGATATTACATAACCAATTTTAAATCATTAATATCACAACCAAAGTAATATAAAATTTATAATAAGGATTCATAAATTACCCTTTACATCCTTGAAAACCTTAGACATGACTATTTTATTTTCATCTCTTTCTTCCATGCAACAAAGAGAGCACTTGGTACTTCATGTATTGTGCCCTCCATTCATGATTTTGTTGTTGAATGGACTCAATAAAAGGATAAAATAATTCTAATGGGTTCACTAAAGTCCACTAAACCATATGCTCTACTTAAAACACATAACATCAAAAAGGTTTCAAAATATAATAATAAGAACACAAAGGATCATGAGAACAAGAAAGATCAACCCACTACCAAATAAAATTTTGATATTTCCTCTTCTAGTGTTATACTCCAAAAAGAGAGTGTAAAATGTATTTATTCCACAATAAACCATGATGAAATAAAAAAATTTAAAAATCAAATTGATAACCTCATGAATCTTATTGAGAAGAAAAACATAGGTGTTACTGAGTCTATTAAACTATCTTTATCAACCCACAAATCCAAGTAAAATGAAAATAGAAAAAATAAAGGGAAAGAATCAATAAAAGAGAAAACAAATGGGTGAGATATTTTTGTAGTGATACCTTTAGCTCCTACATGTGTTATTTATTCTGGGGCCTCACATCATATGGATTCTTCACACATGGAGTTCACTTTCTTAGATCTATGTGGCATGTCTTCTATTAGACTAGGTGATGATACTTCTATACAGGTTCTTGGTAAAGGGTATATTTATTTGAGTTGTGTAACATTTATCAATGTTCTAAATATTACCTTGATATTAACTAATCTCTTATTATTCTATCAGATGACTCACCTTAGTCAAGGTGAGTGAGCTAAGTTCACTCTAAGTTTAATATATGTTAGAAATTTATAAAGTGATAGTATAATTATAGTAGGTTTAGTCTATCATGAGACTTATCTATATTATTTTTCCCAATTTGTCCCTCTTTTAGATTCTTCATCAACATCACCTGTAGTTGATGACACTTTAACTCCTAAGCACATTTGTAATGGTGGTGACATTTATTCTACCAAATATGACTACAATAGTGATCGGAACTAACTTATTTCATATCCTTGTCACCTTTCATATCTTGAGGCATTATTTCTTCATCCAACTATTTATGGTCCACCACAGAATTTTCAAGGACTATGATCTTTGCTTCAGGACACATCATACATTAGGTAGTCTTCTACATAGTTATAGGGCCTTCCACACTCATTTGATTTTGATTTAGATACATAATCACTTCATGGAGAAGTTACCATTTATAGTTTGGATAAGGAGAATATGTCTTTGTATATGAATAACACCTTAGTTGGAGATCCATCAGATACTTTGCAAACTTATAAACCTCTTCTTGATGATCCATTTTTCATTGTATCTGCTTCTGATCGATAATCAGTCTAAGAGGTAACCTTTGTAGTATATAGGGTGCCTATAGATATTTGTATATTTTAGTGGGGATTTATATTCCTACATTATCTTCTTTGTATCTTTTTTCTTAGGGGAGGGAATTTTTTCCCACTGGATTTTCTCCTTTTACTCTATTTTTTGAAAGTTTCATTGTACATGGGTATCTCATCAGACCTTGTTGTTGGTAGCTATTTTTTATTTTACACCAACATAAGCTATGTTTAAGGGGTTATTGGTATATGATATTTATTTTTCCATTTATTTATTTAATTTATTATCCCTATAAATGTATCTTCATCTTACTTAGGTGATTCTTTAGTCTACGGTAGTTAGCTACCACTTATCTTAGCTAAGTGGTTGTTACACAATTATTTTTCACTAGTATAATGTTATTTAATTTAATGATTCTAGGATGAATTTAGATGTTATTTATCCTATATAATACACATATTATAAGTATATTTATCAATTAAATTGAATACAACTGACATGTTTGTGTTACTATGAGTTATTTATTTTTGCATTATAATTTTTTTCCCTTCTTGGAATATTTGTAACTTTTTATATCCTTGTGTTTATCATTTTCTTGGTGAAAATACAAAAAAAACAGTCATTTTTGTTATGCTCATGTGTTTCCTTAACCTCATGATAAAATTCATCTTCTATGATATAAATTTACAATGTGGCTAGTTATTATTATTAACGTTCTCATTATTAGCTTAATTTGAAATGGTATTAACTTGAGAATTTTAAGTGACTTAAGGAGGAACTCATTACATTCAATATGAAATCCTCCTAATCTAGGTATATTCCTAGGATGAATACAAATTATAAAAATAATGTGAATAAGTACAATAAGTAGAAACATTAGGAGGATGAAAACCATACAGAAATCTAGGATTTGCATGGGAAGACACAACGGTTAGGTTCATCAAATTCTTATTCCTTTTTTCATATGGTTTATTTTGTCTCAAGAAGAGTAGAATATGTTATGCACAAGAAAAAATAAAAATATTATATATCAAGTCAATTAGTTTAAAACTTAGATAAATAAATATTATGAATTAAAGTGTTGAGTTACGCTACATAAAAAAAAATACACTCAGAGTAGTAGTCTAATTGCATAAACCCAAAGAAGAGATAATACTTGGATTATATCCAAATTGACATGAAAATATGATAAGTAGACATGTGAAAAAGATATGGACAAGATTAGTATCAATTTGTTATATTATTGAAATATTATTTTTATAGGCCTAGATACTTTATTTTACCTATGGACACTTGCATAAATAATTGTATCTAAATTCCAATGTGATTGTCCTAAATAGAATATATAATGTACTAAAAAATTAAAACCTTAATCCTTGTAAGTTGTATGTCACCTTTTTGTTGATGTTTTCCTTTTGTGTATATATGTCATTGATGACTACATGTGGATCAAATCATAGGTACTCACCTTAGTTATTTGTAGCTTACCACAAACATGTTAGTGGGATTATAGTGTTGAACTAATCTTAAGTACCCCACTATCAATGATATTTACTATAACAAAAAATATTCAAAGGATGGCCCCTAGCATATTTAGTTATCACCTAGGTGTTGGCTTGTGTGTGCACAAGCGTGAAATATACTATATGAACAAAAGGTATTAAATAATATATATTATAACTTGAAAAAAATTATTCATCAGATATTATTGATTCCTTGATACATGTAATATGACTTCTCATATGAATGAAATGGAAATAAAGAAGAATAGGGTATAATTACTCAGTTGATTAAATATTTTAGTGAGCTTGAAAGGTGATTTTTTCGTATTTTATATATTAATAATTAGTATTATTATATTTGTATTTATACCACACATTTTTTAAAATATATCATGGAAAGGTTAAATTATATGAGCTAACCCATGAGATTAAACAATTTGTAAATTAGATGAATTTTGAGGATTGGGTACTTGATAAGAATATAAACACTTAATCAATGGAAGTATCCCTATGTGTGATTAAATTTCCAAATAGGTTAAGAAGTTAATGAGGGCATGAGACTAATAGTGAATGATATATATTAGGGTTTAGTCTTTATTTAGAGTGTAGAAAATTTGGACAGTCAGTAAGGATATGGCCAAAACATATGATAAATAGTTGCATGCAATGAGATGGTGAATTTAAGACTTTTGGTAGTAGGGAGGTGTATAACTGAAGGGTAAACCCTGAAAGTTTTTTTATCAAGTATACACTTTTTATATAATATATAAATTAATTTATAGTATCTAAAAGTAAGAGGAACATAAAATAAAAATGAAAAAATCATCACAAAAAGGAGAAAAGATGTAGTATGAATGTGGCTAGTTTCCCATGAACAAAAGAGTGTTGTCTTACATGTTTATGAGTTTTATTTATCTAATTCATGTGGATGAATAGAAGGTTGTTTTTAGGATATTTCTTCAATGAAAAGTGCAAAAGGCATAAAATAACTCTCTCAAAACATATATGATTAATTAAAAGGCATTTTTTTGATATGAAATTTAATATAAAAGGAGTTATTTTGAAAAAAAGAAAAGAGGTTACATGATTTAACAATATATTTACTAGGATCTTATTGGAATAAAATTAGATCTAAGTAAAATTAGGTTAGATGTAAATATGAGTAAATTTGAATAGTAACAAAGAAATTGAAAACTAATTAGAGAAAAAACTTGAGGTTAAACATGTAAAATGTGTGTCTGCATAGTTAATTTTAAAAAACATGAAATATTATTGAAACCAATGCTATATGAAGGAAATTGGTTGTAAAAATATCATCATAGTTTTAACATGTCAAATAAAATTTGGGGTTTGAAATGATTTGACTTAAATTTTGAGAATTTGAAGCTTGGGTAGGATATAAAAAGTGGAAATAGGAATAAAAGAAGGATATGACCAAGTCTGAGCATATTTTTATTATATAGGTCCTTACATTAACATTCAATATCATAAATGTTTTTTTATTGTGAAATATTTGGGTGTGTATAAATTGCCTTATGGGTAAGATACCTTTCCATTAATTGGAAAGGATGTTTTCTTGAGTAGTGGTGTAATGAAATGGATAAATATGGTTATTAAAATTACCTAACCTACCTATGTATCATGTTGAATCCATATATTATGAATTTATGACTTGAATCATCTCATCAAGGGAGTGATGATTCAGGGGAGTGAAATTAGTGTTGTGTGAATAGATGGAAACCTATAAGTTTATAACATTAAAATATTTTTTTTACGATAAAACTATGAGAAATAAAACATTAATATTTTAAACACACTAGGTATCCATTATTATTTTAGGCCTATAAAAAATAATAATATGTCATGATATGTGGAAAATATATCTTGTAAAATAATTTTATAAAAACTTAAAACATTTTAAAATAAAATAAAAAATAAAAAAACTATAAATTTAAAATCCTTTAAAATTTTAAAATCATTTATACATTTAAATATTCTTGAATTTTAGATTTAAGTATCCTATAATGAAATCATAAATAAATACATTTAAATTCAAGAGTGAAAGGAGAGGATGGAAAGAGTACTAGCAATAATAAGTGTGGTCTAAGAATAGGTGAGTTCTATTTTTTTATAATATGGACCTAGGTTTAGGGTTTTAATAGATAAATAATCTAAGGTTAGTTAAATCCTAAATTCCTACTATGTAAATGATGGACCCTTTTTTTTAATTCTTGTGAGTTGTAGAAATTTTTGCAGGTTTTTAGGTTTACGTCCACAACATTCAAAAAAATTAATATTTTAAAATCAGTGGTTACATAATTGATTATTTGTTTTACATACATTTTTCAACTACCATGATTACTAAAAAACCATTGTAGTGAATGCATAATTTATAGTCTATAAAAACCTACAGTTTCATAAATATCCCCTACACATAATGGCATTTTTGCTATGGTAGAGGATGGAAATTTTTTGAAGATAAATTAAATAATTTATATTAATTTTTTATGATTCTATTGGGTGTACATATGTTATAGTATAAATAGAGAGAATTAATAACTCCTTAGATTTATACACATAATTTTAATAAAAAATACTTCATTTTCTTAGTTTTACCCTTTCACTTAATTCATACATATTTTTATACTTTGTCTTATCCTAATCACATATGAAGACATTTTTATTTTCTAATCTTATATCTCTCCCCTGGAAAAAACTTTTATAAGTTAAAAATGTCAAAATCTTGTGTAGTAAATACTAATTATGTGTTTGGATGGGCTAAGATCCAAAAAGTGGCACATTTCCTCAAGGGTCAAAATTTTCTAGTTTTTATGATAAGTAGTAAATGGTATTGACCCATATTAGATGTTTTTTACACTTGTATTATAACATTCATATTTTAAATTTAAACCTACATTATTTTGTCTTTCATTCATTTAAAATTACAAGAAACTTATTTCCCTACTTCTTTCTCTATAAAATAACATCAAAGTCACTCATTATTCTACTTTTGCATTTTCAATACATAGACATATTTACATTATATCACATTGAGAAAAAAATTTCTATTATTCCTAATTAGGATTATGAGAATTTAAACTAGTCTTTAGACATGTATCAAATTTATTTTTATTATCCCAAATAAAATCATTATCTAGTATTTTAGACATTTATATATGCCCAGAAAAAGATAAAAGCTAGAAGAAAGAGTTGATGCGTAAATGTGTACCATAGGTGACTAGTGTGTTTAATGAAAACTTCTCATTTATGATTCTTAAGAATTAAATGCATGAGTTTCAAATTGTGATAATCCTTTTATCTTTCATTTAATAGAGGTATAAAAAGTGATTGTTTCATAATATTTATAATATTTGGTGGTTGGGAGCTACCATGGTCTAATAGTAGATCTATGTAAAATATGGGGTATCTATGCTAAATACAATGAATTAGGATCCATAACTAATTTAGTGATAATCTAAGATGGATATTTGACAATGAAAATTATGCTAATGTGATCTCGTTAGAAAAAGGAAGCAAAAAAAGGGGTAAGGCAAAAATGAGATGTTGTTGATATTTATTCCAAACACCATGATAAAGTCCAAATATTATCTAGACATGCACTAAACCAACGTGTATCATTAAATATAATAGGCTCAAATCCTATTACACATTATGCAAACTTGTAAAGGAGGTGGAAATACTACAAATGAGAACCCAAATTTACTTTCAAGATTGACCCCTATAAGCAAATAACATAGGCACATCTACAAATGTAGAGAAAATAAAATGAAGTAAACCAAAGAACCCTAAACTAATCTAGCATTAGCACAAATTAGAAATTTTAAAATCAATAATGTACACTAGAAATCTATAATTACCTTCAAATATATAATTTATAATAAGCAATTGAGGGAGAAACCATATAGAACTTCACACAAAAAAATGAGACATAAATTTTAGAATTATCTATTTGCATTAAATCTCTCAAAAGTTATAATGTATTTTGCCTCGAGAAATTCCCTCCTTTTATATAATTGAGTAGCCTCATTTTATACAAAGATTCATTACAAGAAGAATCCTATTAATTTCCTAGATTCATGAGTCTTATGTTGTTTATGTCTAATAAATCTCCATGTCTTCTCAAAAAAAACCTTTTCCAACTATCATGGCTATAAATTTAGATCACATTTCTCACTAGTGGATCATATTTTGACTATGGATTGAAATACTTACCCTGACAGTAGTTCAACTTCTCTATCTTAATTTAAGTTGATCACAGAGTTAAACTAAGAACTTTTTGAAAGTTTTAATAGTGCTTTAGTATTAGAAATTCATTAAAATGAAGAGAGAATTATACCCTAGATATTGCTTTAATCTATTTATTTTTATAGGTCAATTAAATATTTAACTAGTTGCTTTATACTGATGTGACATTACTTTGGCCCCTTCGTGGCATCCCTGTGGCACTTTCACGGCACCCTAGTCATTGAGGTTTTGGAAAAATGACTATTTCATTTTTAAAAATACTTATTTTCCTAACACCATCAAATCAATTTCATATGATCAAATATGATTCATTGATCTTGATCCTAGGAGTTTAACACCATTAGCTTCCTCTTCTATGTTTTCCATCTGATCTTTGTTATGCGAGTAAACATGAGTCATTGATCTTTGAGATATGTTTAGGATTTAACTTTATGGTACATAGATGGGCCACTTATCTCTTTTGCACTTCTCCCTAGGTTCATTTAAAAATCTACATTGACCTCAATCCATTAGATAATCCTGCATGAATCAACACAAATCATTGATCTCTATCGAAAAGATCAAATGTTATTGGTTGTGTTCTTCACTTGGTCTCTAAGGTTGTTCCACTTGGAACTTTAATGCTTGTTCTCTACATTCTATATTATCATTCTTTATGAGATAGTGTGATTTCACCATGTGGTGTCCCTTCATTTGCTCAGAGCTTAGTTGAAATATTAATTGGATAACACTGTTAGATCATTTTCATGTGAGCAAATGTAGACTGTTTATCCTATAGAGATGCATAATGTTTTATTAAGGTTCGTGGAACATATAGAACTTAGCACAAAACTTTTATATTATGGTTTTATTTCATATTATCGAATATGAATTAAAACATTAGGCTTAAGAAAATATTTATGATAAGACTTGAGCATAATAAAAGGAACCCCATGAAATAAAAGAGACATGGCCTAAAGTTAGGTGTTACCATGGTGGTGAAAATTGTCACTACCTTTCTTGTTTTTAGAAAATATTTTACTATTGTGTTTGATCTCACATTGTTATATGTTTGGTATGCAAGTCAACGTGCACCATAAATCTTGTTTTTTGACTTTATAACTCCCCATGTGATTGAGACTTTTCAATTTCACATTTATTCCTACAAACATAAATCAAAAAATACTAAGCGTATATAAAGTGCTAGAATATAGGGGTGCCACTTGGTAGTTCCATAGGGCTTTTGGGCTTTGACATGTTGACTCTATTGTAGAGTATTCAGGTTATTTGCATTGGGAAATTATTTTTAATCTTTTGTCCATAACACGTATATCATTTGGGGAATTATTTTAATTTTTTTATTTAAGAAAATTCTTTTTAAGACCAATTTTATCAGATAAAATGTTCGAAGTAATTGTCATGCGGGGTTTATTTCATTGGGAAAAGTTCTTGCAACAAAAATTCTGAAGGAATTAGTTTAGGGAAAAAAGGGTCTAAAGGATATGTTTCAAAGGTTAGATTGCCTATGATAAAATCCCAAAAGGTCATTCCAAAAGACTTGAAGGATAATTTCAAAAAATATGAAGGGTAAGTGTAAAAGGTGAAAAGTGTATTCTATTGAGGAAATGATCTTGAACAAAATTTTCAAAGGCAAAGTCTCTCAAGGAAATTATTCTAGAAAAAAATATTTAGACATTTTCCTTGAAGACCAAATTTTTCCAAAAAAAAGTTATGAAGGGCAATTTCTTGCGGGACAAATGTTTCAAAGGGCAAAAAATGAAAAGTCAAAAAAATGTTACTAGACCAAAAATGCCATAAATACAAAATAGGAATAAGCTCTAGGATAAACAAATTAAACTAAGTACATAAAATATTTAAAGTGTTCTCATGTAAAATAAATAAAATCTCCTTCCAATTTTAAATTCAAAAGAATTTATTAGACTACATTAGACTATGGGTTTAGTATTTCATATATAAATTCAATTTTGATTTTCAATAGACCAAAGGCTAGTCAAAAATAAAACTAAAACCAAATCATGAGACCCAAAATTTTGTCCACTCCAAATGGACTCCATCAGTTATGTAATCTATAGAACATAGAGATCCAATGTTATAAACTTTTCACAAGATTTAACAAAAATTATACACAAATATGCTAACCATATTAGGTGTGGATAATCATCAAAATAAAAAATATATTTTGAAACCATTGTAATGATACTCTAACCAAGTGAATTTTTTATTTCAAGGTACAAATTTGCACAATTTGACACAAGGGTTGCCATTTTTTAGAAATGGGGATATGTTAACCTCAACAAATTGTAGCTTTTGGGGGAAATATAGCAATATGTTAGAAATCATAGACTCTAGTTCAGACTAATAACTAGGCTACTCATTTTACCTAATCATCCACCATTATTTAGGTCAATTTAGGTTTAAACAAGCCTTACACATGTAGAATTGAGTTTAAACATCAAAAAATAGCCATGTTGTATGTGTCCTTTGATTCCACTTAAATTTTGCCATGGGATTTAGGGTACACTCCTATATATCATGACTTCAATCCTCAACATTGACTTACGACATATTTGGATGATTCATTAAGGATTATATATTTATTCAAAGAAGGCTTGGGTATAACTTTGTTTGCAATTAGGCATCCATAACCCTAATAGAGATGTATTTAGATCCACTCATAACCTTGCTCCATTTCTAACTAAGTGTCCATATCCCAAATGGATATTACTAAAATCGCCTATACTTATAAAAGTCTTGAATTTTGTAAAAAGTTCTTTTTTTAATATCCTTTTTGACTTTCTAACAAAGGTTGGGAACCATGTTAGAGATGTTTACGAATTTGGTAAAATGTTTTATATTTATGCAATCATCTTTGGTTGAAAAATTTGTCCCAAGCAATAATTATTATTAAGTTCAAACATGTTTTTTTCCTAATAATTTAATCTTTCATTCTACATGTGCAGTCCTTTTTAAAACCAAGCTTAGATCAGAACAAGGATTAAAATCTCAAATATTAATTAACATACTTATTACTATTTACTATTTATTCTAAATTATATCATCCTACTCATATTTCAAATCCATGGTCAACCAGAATCTGAATTTCATACCTGTATTCCTAAATTATGGAGTTTATTTGAGCATATATATAAATGAACTTTTATTTGAGGGTTGTTTAAGATAAACGTATTAGAAGCAAGGAATAAAGAAAAGAAATCAAACACACAAAATATAAAGAAAATGAACAAAAGGGAAAGAAACAACCAAAAAAATATGTACAAACAAGCAATAGAAAGGATAGGAATAGAAGAGAAACTAATCTAGCCTACCTACACTAACTATAAACTACTCTTATAGTTTACTCCATAAAAACCCTAGATAAAGTAGCAAAGAGTTACTACTTGAGGTATTTCCCATTGGTAGGTAGTATGAACTGCACTCCATATAAGTCTTTCAGTTTGAAAGTGTTATCTCTAAGTATCTCAACAATCCTATAGGGACCTATACATAAATGTGTGAACTTTCCATGTTTACCCTTAGGCTCACCCACCTTTTCCCAAAGAATAACTAAGACTCCTTGTCTAGACACCTTTATTTCTGAACATTTGTCAAACCATCTTTTCATTATGGTTTGGTTCCTACTAAAATTGGCAAAATATTCTTCTCTTGCATCTTCCATATGAATAATGTCCATCAACCTTGACTTTGAAAACTTTTGATCCTCCTCCATGTATTCTTCCATGAACCTATATCTTGGTAACATGAGTGTGATGGGGGATTTAGGTTCTTGACCATATACCAACAATAATGGTCGCACTTTGAATGTTTGATTAACTCTTGTTCTATCTACCCAAAGAGAAAACTTAAGTAGCTTATGTCATGTTCTAGGTTTATATTTTGTAGACTTCTTTATTTCCTTCATGAAAGTTCTTATTCATTGATTCAAATACTACATTACCTTGAGGATAATGATTTGATGATAAATTGAGGATGTTGTTGTTGTCATATGCCCATTTAGTTAGTAAAATGCCCATGGACCTATGTAATGACAAATGCAATCAAAAGAATCAAAGGAAAGGTGAAAGGACTACCAAATCTAAAATTACCTGGTGATAGTTTAATGATCCTAGAAATAGATGCTTCAGATGAGGCATATGGAGGAATACTTCTAGAAAAAACATAAAATGACATATTATAAGTCTGCTATTACTATAGTGGAACATGGAATCCAACACAAAGGAACTATCACTCCATGAAGAAAGATTTGTTAGCTGCTAAGATGTGCATGTTCAAACCTAGGATCTTTTTTCTCCCCAAGAAATTTTCCTTAAGAACAAATTTATTGAATTTAAAATCCATAATAAAAAAACCTGATACCCAGGAACTTGAAAATCAAATAATGACTCGATGGACATTATGGTTTTCTAACTTTGAATTTGATGAGTAATACAAAAAAGGAACTTCTAACTGCATTATTGATCTGATGTTCAAAGAAGGATCAAATTGGTATTCTCATATTTTTTTTACTAATTATGTTTTAATGTTTTAAGATGCTAGATGATGTGATAACCTTTGATAACAATACCATTCCAGAAGATCTTACTCCAGAAGAAAAAGAAAGGATGAAAGAATGGCTTCTTATTACGATAGAATCCTACATCAAAGAAGAGTTTTTTGAGCTTGTTATTGATAATATATTGTCAAAATATTTTTTTGTTAATGCATATAGGAACATTCATGATGCTACACAGATAAATTGGACTAGGTTATGTGACATGGATCATAAAAATATCAAAACTACTTGGAGGCCATCTATCACTTACGGAATTTTGATTGATCAAAGCAAAGGCAATATTATATAGAGAAGTTCACATCCACATGAGTACAAATATGCTAACAAGAATATTTCATGACAAACCAATTAATATATCATATGATGAATGGGAAAAAATAACATGGGACAAATGGCTTGAAGATTATTCTCTAACCACTTTGAGCCCCTGGTTCAAAATACTTATTGTTCATGTAGACTTAGGTGTTTATGCTACCTTTATGTTATTAAAATTTCTTGGATATCATATTTATGATGAAATAGAATTCAAATTATATTTCAAATATCATGCATATGATAATGAGAAAAGGAATGTTAGATATGAAATTCAATGAAAGTTTTGTGAACTTTCATAGGATGCTAATATAGAACTAGATGATGAGTTTCTTAAAATAAATACTATTCATCCTAATAAAATTGAAAGATAGATTGATTCTAGTTCTATATGAGACCACTACATACTCTTTTGATAATTATGTGCATGACACATTCCATAGAAATGATGATTTAGATGACATAAGCATTGACATGTTAGTTGAAAGTCCTTATGGAAGTCCCTAGCAGTAAGCATAGATGAACCCATTTAAATTTTTGTTCTTTGTCCCTATAATATATTTACATATATGATTTAACTATGATAACAAATCTTGGAGTGTGATCCAGATATATCACACCATGCAACCCATGGTAAGGTCTCGTCACTTCATGGCTAATAGAGTGGGCTTGTTCTCTATCATTTACAGCTATGCATTGTTTGATTTTCATAAATTTTTGATCTGATAGAAGCATGTGCTCATATTACTCCATGTTTTGAGTAAGTAATCCCAATAAAGTGTAAATTATCACATGTGGTGGGGGTGGCTTGTCAGCGTCTTAATTTTATTCATAGATGATCCTTCGATAGTAGCCTTTTGCAATGACATGACCAAAGCATCTTTTTATTTTTTCACTGTACCTAGATGGATGGAACTATCATCTAACAAACCTAGGTTCCTAGTTGTCTTTGATTGGTTACTCCCTAACATGGTGGAAAAGATCTTCCAACACCTTATATATAGGGGTTTGGGATTCATTCACTACCATCAATGTTTTGGAGTGAAGAGAGTCTATAGTTTACAAGTCTCAAAAAAAGTTTGTAGAGTCTTTAGTTTAGACAACTACCTAGCTTAGGGTCTAAGAGTATTCAACCTATTCAACCTTCTTTAATGTGCATAGCCTATGAAACTACATCTAGGTTTATAATTGTTGACCCTGAAGAGTCAGTAGGATTATGACTATGTATGGTTAAAATCTTGTTGGACTATGTCGATTATGTAAATATGCCCTTTCTCATAATATATTCATATTTGGATATATGATTTCACATTTTTGGTTATATAGTTTCATAATATTGATAGTATATTAGAATGTATAGGCTTTTTTCCCTTATTTAAAAAAGAGATGTATATATCTATATACATATCTTAGATAGATTTATAGAAAAGATGTGAAGAGATATCATTTTTGAAATTTTTATATTGTATTTGTGATACAAATAAAATAGGTGTTTTGAGAGTGATATCTCCTGACATATTTCAAATAGATATATAAGATATATATAGTAGTTAGAGTAGACAATAATTTTTTGTGTTGATTCCTTAATGTTTTTCTTTAAAATATAGTAGTGTGATTTAAAACAATGTTTTCCAATTAAAAACTTCTTTTGTATGAGTATTTTATATCATTAGAAGATATTTTTGTTCCTATTATTCTTTCCCATAATGGTTTTTATTATAACCTATTTTTTGAAAAAATTTAAAATAAGCTATTATGTGATGGTTTTTTTTTTCATTTTATGTTTTTTTTGCCTCTTCCTTCAGTTTTGACTTATGACATGATATGATATCATAAATAAGCAATAAATCTATTGCATATATGGATTTTGTGTGATGATATTTTTAAAACATAACTTTTGGAACATTTATGATACACCAAAATAGTAGATTGTCATTTTCATAAATGTCCTTAATGTCCCATTAAAATGATATAATATTTTGATAAATTGTTGTGTTGGGGATAAAAAAATCATAAAATTATTATTATTTATGTCTGATTTTATGTTCTAATTATCATATAAATAAATAAAAAAAATGAAAAATAAATAATAATTTATTATTTATCAATAATCTAAAAAAATATTACTGTACAATATATAAAATTTAGCATTAAAATAAAATCTATGACAAGTAATCATATGTGCATTTAAATATGATGGTTGTATAAGGAATGGAAGACATTATTATCATTCTTAATAGATTGTCACCAAGTTCAACCTCTCTTCCTCATCACCCTTAGCATGTTCGTCATCCTACCTCTTTACCCTATTAATCCTACTCTCATGATATTTATAAATTAAATGAGATGCATCAGTCATAACTATTAATAAACTATTTAAATTATACTTATGTAAATTAAACATGTACATAGATATAACCTCAAGTATCCACTCACTCATCTCGTCACCCTCTTCATTGTAGAATTAGGGAATACAAAATATACTATCCTCAAAATGCACTAATTCTAATGCAATAGTATATTATTAGGTTTTTAATTTAAATATACATGTCCATATATTTATAATAAAGGATGTTGTAAAAAAAACTCTCTCGATTATTAATGTTTGGTGGCAATCTTTTGGTGGTTGGTATTGAAAAGGGAATTTGTTTTGATCATTATATTATTTGAATAACATATTATTTTAGATGAATATTTTATTTGTTTATCATTTTTTAAATTTTAAATAAATTAATTAATAAAAAATAGTCAAATTATATAGTATCATGTTAAGAATTAAAGTGTTAAGATTAAGATAAAACTAACTTTTACTAATGTGGAATCTAATTCAGGTATAATTGAAGGATTGGGTCTCCCTAAGAAATAACAAAATGTAGATAAAATACAAACAAACCTTGAATTAGTGTGGAATCCATCTCAGGACACACTAGGAGGCCTAGGTCTCCAAAGGAAAAGAGCGCAGTCAAACTAATAAAACCCCACAAATATTGGTTTGGGGGCCATTCCAATAAATTCAATGGATCAAGGTCTAAGACAAAACAAAAAAATAATGAGGAAAATAGAAGAACCCAACTAAAAAATAGAAACACCAACAATTAGGAATAAACAAAAACCATTACAATAAGATCCACAAATTTTTGTTACTCAAAATGTGTTGTAAATATTCTTGAGTCCTAATTTTTCTAAGGGTTTCATTTAGGAGAAAATTTAGTATTTCCCCCTCATACTTCAAAAAAACATTAAGATCCTTTTGTTTGGGGTTATAATTCAGGACTCCTTCAACTTTCGTATATAAATCCTTAAGCTGACAAAATTTCCTACAACATAAACAAATTTCCATATAATTTAAATTTTTTTTTTAATTCTAAGATCTTAGGGTAGACCTGAGCTATATAAAAATCAGAAGAATATGATCCATTTTGACTAACACAAGGATTATAGACAAAATTATCCTTTTACATGAGTAGGTAATAGGATCAATAGTAACAAGCATACAAAAGATTTTTAAAATGATTTTAAAAATCTAGTCATCACATAATGTAATAAGGAGGCTAGGGACTTCAATCCACAAAAATATCATATATAATTGAATTCTAAAGAAGGCTAATTCAACCTCCAAGTTTGAAGCATGAGCATTGCATTTCCCATCAAATATAGGCCTTCATTAAGGATTTTTAAATAATCATCCCTACAAATAAAAGAAAATAGATTTAGCGCAAGAACCAATTTTAACTCCTTCTACCCCAATCCACTTCTTATTGGTCCATTTCTAGATTGCTTAAATGTATGCCTTTATCCAAAAAAAATTCTAACTAGGAAATTGTTGTATTTCTCTTTGGCCTCATCTAAAATATTATCCAAATATATACATAATCGAATTCCTACACTTCATAACATTGGAAAAATTCTTGAACTCATCTCTTAAATGTTTCTTGATATACTCAAAGTGTCCCTTTAAATTTTCCATCCCATTAGTATAAGGCAGATGATTTCAAAGGATTAAATGAATTGAAGACAACTCGATGAACCAACAAAAATGAAAGAATTTTGAGATATTGTAAGAATTTATATTGTTTTTAGAATATGATTATCAAAAAAATATAAGTTGTATAATAATTATCACTTTTTATAGGACATATACCATATTTAACATTTTTTTAGTATTTAAAGGAAAAATATATCTTAACTAATAAAATTATATATGTTAAATATTTTTCCTCTCCAATAAACCTAATCAAGTATAACTAGTATAATATATATATATATTTTTTAGTTAGACAAGTGTTTTGTGTATTAATTTTTATATAATAAAAATAGTAATGTTATGTGAAACCAATGCTCTTAAGACCCATAAATATTATAATAATTTTTTTATTAAAAAATTAATATTAAAATAGTACTATATGTCAAATCAATACTCTTTCCAACAATAATTTGTATTTTAATGACCAAATAAGTATTATCATTCTTGTTATAGTCATACAAAATGTCACATGAGTGAAATGAGTGTCACTTAAGACCACTAATCCCTATATTAGCTCTAGACACATCCTAGGACCTCTATTTACCCTTATTTAACTTTTTTTTAGAACTACACATCCCTAGGCATCCCAAAATTAGTCCCAAACCTTCCCCTAAGGATATAGGAACCTAATTCGATAAGTTATTCCACTTTGAATCTAGCACCATACTTTAGACACCAACATTGCATGCTTGTGTCCCACTTTTGACAGTAATTTGTTTTGCCTCTTTTCAACCCCAAAAAATATGTTTTCAATTCCTAAGACACTTATGATTAGCCTAGACCTTTTTCAAATCCTGGAAAAGCACTAGATCAATATATATAAATGACTTTTAGCCTTTTTTCCACTAGATCAATATATAAAAATGAGATGTAAAATAGACAAACAAGCTTTGAACAAGTTGTTCAAAATCATGTTTATTAATCCCTATTCTACCCTACATCTTCATACAATTATCTATAACCATCCCAAGATCATAATACAAAAAAATATCATCTCAATACTCATTCAAATTAATCAAGTAGACACTCATACTAGAATTCACTTGCACTTGCACTAACCACATAGGAGGGATAACTACAATAGGCTTGAACCCTCCTCCAAGTATTGGTATGTAAGAAGCTCTCAACATAATGGGGTGTTGAGGACGTCCAACATACATAAATAACATATCAATTTTACTACTTATGCCATTATAATAAAATAAAAATATTTATGTCTTTGGTTTTCTCTTAAATCAATCTAAAATAATGTATATACAGTGAATTAGAGCTTGTCCACACAGATACAGGAAAATTAGACCCAACCAAAGGTGCACTAGAAGATCATATACTCCTTTCACAAGGGACATTAGAACCAAAAGTGGAAACTGATGCCACGACATTATTTTCAAAGATACGACGCTATTGTCCAAGAAGGTTTTAGGCATTTAGATTCTATTTACGACACTTTGATCAACTTCTACACTAGTTTTCAATTTCTAGATCATCTGTCTCAGTCAACTTCTAGTTAAATACTTATTTATGTCATTCATTTATATTTTTAGAAATACTATATTTTTCTATTTCTTTCACAAATTAGTGGTATTATTTATTACAAATTTTATACCCTATTTTATAGTACTTAGACCATTTAATAATATATACTTTACATTCCATATCCCATAAATAGTTAAATCATTTGGTGAACCTAACTTAACCCTAACCCTATATAACCCTAGGTTTTATGTTTACATCCTTATATAACCCACATGTATATTTTATATCCCTATAATTTCTAATTTATATATTATATAGTCATAATAATAACGGCATATGAAGTTTATTACTTTTTTATGATATTTTTTATATCTTTTCTTGCATGTTTGTTTCCTTTCATTTGGAATGAATTCAAAGATGCCATAAACACATATGTAAATGATGATTTAAATTATTCCAAATATATGTCACATTTAATTATTTCTCTACCATTTTATCTTTATCTTGTGTGCAATTTAGATAAGAGTCAAATCTTTACACACATAGTAGTTATAGGACATAAGATTTAAAAATACATTAACTAAAATCAACATGTCTCATTTGGATTCTTTTGTCTCTTTGGTTTAATTTCATACCTTACCTATCACTAATAAAAACAATATAAAATTAGTTTTCTAACTTATCCCTCTTACTTCGTGACCCTACCTGCACATTTAGCACAATCTTGCCTCTACTACAATCTCTATACTCAAACTAGACCATGTGGTTCATGCTCTAATGCCCACAAGTGGTCCTGAAGCATGGCATGTTATTAAAACCCATGGATATAAATTTTTCAACCATAAAATTTTTAATTCCACCATAGTTTCCATTCTATATCACTTGCAACATTGTGACATGTACAAATACATCCTACATGTAGCACTCTATTATACTAAGGTGTTTAAGATAGTAGAACCACCTTATGTTTACTCTATAATAAATACAATGAAATGGACTAAAGAACATATATTATTCAAAATATAATATATTCATCCTCATCACATCATATATCAACACTTGGCTCTCTACATTTCATTATAAATTAATAGGGTGGGTGACAAATGAGTGTTATTTGACAATGGATCAAATTTGAACATATGTAATATCTCTTTTATCTAACTTATTAATATACATGTTAAGGATTTTGGTCCTTTTGATATGAAGTTATGAGGGTTTGATAATATTCTATGTAATGTTTTGGGTCAAATTACACTAAACCTTACATTTGAACCTATAACACTACCTACAACATGCCAAGTTATGTGTTATTATATTGATTACAATACATTCTTGGGATACCTTAGATTCATGATATACATGTAATTCCATAAAATTTACATTAAT
>JARHVA010007033.1:65000-77500 GCA_037957365.1 Torreya grandis
TGTCCTTACTCTGGTATAACCCAAAATGGGATGTAACATCCTCCCCCCTTGAGAAATAGATCATCACGATGGCTTGATCAACTTAATTTAATTACAAATATAAGATAATTGTTTTTAGAATTTTTTTCCAACTATACTACTGATTAGGTATTACTTTTGGAACTTGAGTTTAAAAAAATTGGAAGCATCCTTTCTATTTGATTTCTCATCAATGAAAACAAAAAATTTAATAATATAAAAATATTACTTAAATTTTATACAACCCAAATTCTTGCCATTTCCATGTAATACTTAACTATTTTTTGTTTATTAATTGTAAATGTTCATACTTAACAAGTATTCCAATTACTACAAGCATCAGATATACACAATAAATTGTTATAAAATCCAAAAAGTGCCTTATGAGAGTTTTTCCACTCATCCATTTATTTTGTCTCACCTAGTGATCTCCTAACAAACATGCACATTATTTAATGCGTCATGAAATAATTCCATAAACAAAAGTCATACAATTTTCAATATTATACTAGCCAAGCATCAATTTCCTATATTGACATAAAAAAGCATTACATGTAAGCATATAAATACATGTTAGGATCATAACAATCAAAATATTTCAACCTTAAAATATTTGAATGTACAATTTAACACAAATGTTAATAAATGTAGCCACCTACTATAAATATGTATAATAAATGCTCTTTTAGGTTGTAGTCTCAATTTACTTTACAAACTCATCTAATGGTGTCAATTTTAATAATGTAATAGTATCACTACTAAATCAACTCAATACACTTGAGTATTATAAAAATCAAATTACTCACTACTAAATAATGTGACATTGCCAGTGGCCACATTTGAATGGCACAATAAATTGATGTATATGATTTTTATTAGTTCATTAAGTGATAAAATCTCAAATAGCTTAGATTATGCAATTATTTTTATATTATGATAAGGTATTACAAATGAAATAGTCCTAAGCTAGACATATCTACCAACCTCATCACCCCAATAGGACTGATTCCCTACAGATCTATCTATTGGAAATATCTTATATATATCAAAACTATGTGTTGTTCATTCTTTATCATATGTATCATACTTTATATAGACTCTAGAAAACATCTTGTATCTAGTATAAATCACATGTATGACACTCTAAATGGTATAGTGGGTAGATAATGTATACACCTCTAACATTACTTTGGCTAAAGTTTCGATTATAGTAATCAACAACTCCTGAGTCTAATCCACACACTATCATACTCTCTAATAAATACAACATCCCACATGTTAACCAATAATGAGTATTTATACAAAGGCATCCAACCTTTTGTTACTATCTTATAATGTGGAGGGTGAATCACGAACCCATCATGTAAAGTGAAGTAATTATACATAAGATCATACATTCTAGATAGTTTAAATAATCATGATATTCATTATGAAGGTCCTCAACAGAGGATATAGGATCCCAAATAATGAGGCAACATAAACATAGAACACATATGTTGTTACCTATTCCATTTTTTTGAATGCCACAAAGTAACATGTCCCTCAATTTCAATAACAATAATCAAATGATCTAAATATCCAAAGATAATAAATACCAACAATGGAAAATATAACATCACAACACCAACATAGAATCATAACTAATCTCACCTATTTAGTTATTTTAAATGCCACAAAGAAACTTAATAACAACAAAGATGGTTTCAAATATAAACATATGCGTGCCTAGTTTGCACATTAATTCAATGCATCAATGGAATAATTAGTTCAACCATATATCTTTAGCAAGAATGAGTAAACCCAAATAAGCTTGTTCAAATACAAACATTTCTCATATAATTATAGTCATTTTTTATGAACAACAAGTATACCACATTTGCCCTTAGACATCCAATTATATAGTAGTTGTCAAGGTAATATATAATTCAACCATACAAGGAGTGTTTATATAACCATTAAATTTGTTTTTATGAATCAATACAAAGTATTATATAAAATAACTAGTATTTATTTTCATATAAGCTATTCAAACCAATATAATCAACTGATATAAATGTGCATACAACGACATACATGCAAAATCAACCATATGGATTTATGCTTCATGTATGCTTCAATTTAACTATCCAAAGTATTAAATAATTATTTTAATGTAATCACAATCATAATAAATTAAAACTATACTTTTGAAAAAGTATATACAACCATCCAAGAATAATCTTAACATACTAGTGTATGCACAATTCATTACATGCAATACATTTTTATATGAAAGTTTATCAAAATCATACACTAGGAAAGTATAATTTGCTCTAAGTAGAAGTCACATAAGAAGAGTTTAACCAACCATACATTTTTATATGGAAGTTTACCAAACTCATACATGAAGGCACTATAATTTGTTCTAAGTAGAGTAATAATTATGCATCAGGGTTATTAATTCCCAATAATCTTTGGTAAAATAAATAATTTATATAAGCTACATTAGGATATTTTTAGGAAAACTAGCATGCAAAATACAAATGTTTAAAAACATATTCATTTCATGAAAAAGTGTAACTAAGGAAAGGAGCACTTGATCGAGGTTAATACTACAGTTCACTTGGGTACCATAACAATGAAATTAAAACTCTTTTAATATAAAATAATATTACTATAAAAATTATCCTAAATTTATTTGCCACAAAGATCTAACAAAATGAGACTAATCCATGAGATGTCACCAGTCCACCCCACAAGGTGAAGATAAGACTTAGCACCTTTGCATGTGTACATATGGTTGTTAATTTAAACCCCACTAGGGTCTTGGCCCCTTTCATATAGTTTTAAACTAAATACATCTCAGTTTTAAGTTCATTGAGTTTATTCTTGAAAACATATTTTCTAAATCGTTACATATCACAATCTTGTGAATAAGTACATTAGGTTGACTTTTCAAACTTCGACTCTGAGATCACATGTAATGACCCACTTGATGAGCACTAGAAAAACCCAATGGATTTTTTTTTAAATTTTTTAGTTAATTTTCCATCTATCCATATAGTAGAATAGAGTGGATTAAATTTCAAAATAAGCTTATGCAATACTAAAATTAACTTATATAAGAGAAAGACAAGTCTAGCCGATTATTCCCTTTGAGTAATAACCATGGGTAATCCATTCCTAATCATGCTTAGTTAAGTGAACATCGTGAAGTCTCGATCAATAAGCCTCAATGGTCTTAGGATCTAAAATGTGGCCACTCCAGTTTTACCTATAATGAAAATAGACTTCCTAACTGATTAGAAACATGTTGTCCCCTAATCCTAAATTATCTTCTCCATTATTCATATAGTCAATGCTAAGTAAGGTCAAATTCATTCCAGCACTTACCCAATAGCATGGTTAAGGTATCTTTCTATCATGCCTAAGAAGTAATCTGTATCTTCATAGTTTCCTACAACTAGAATCCCAATGGCTAAAGACATGAACGTTGTCCACCCTTGAGTATGATACGGCACATTGAGTCTACAAAAGATGCAAGTCAAGGATCTAATCATATTATTGATCCATATTCCCGAAACCTATGAAGACCTTAACCACAGCATGATTTTCACAACTACTATAACTAAAAATTATTTTAGCGTCAAGCCACTCATATCAGGGGATTTATTTCAGCACTATGCAGGGTTCGGTTTACAAATCAGAGACATGACATTCACTTTTAATGTACAAACGTTTAATCCATTAGTCATACCAAATGACAAGAAGTAAACTCCCTTGCATAGGGGGGTTTAAGTCTACGACTTTTTTTTTTCCAAAGTAATTAGCCAACACAAATGGAAGTCCATAGCCGACTGAAGGAGTTGTAAGTATAGCCAATCTGTGGTATAATTTTCTCAATTCATTATTTTTTACAAATTAAGTTATGTAGAATATTATCATAGGGTGAAAACATTTTCTTATTTTTTTAAATATTTGAAAAAATTTAATATGATTTTTTTTATTCGTGAAAAGTGTGAACTTCACTAGTTTGTAAGTATTGGTTAAACATAGATGACTTTGTGTATACACAATGGTAAATTAAATATAGATTTTGAATGGCCTTTTAATGATGAAAAATAGTTTTGAGTTCTTTTCACACATGCATTTATTAATTCATCCGATAGATTTGGTATTCATATTTTCAGTCAGTTGTCCAGTCAAATATTCTACAAGTAATATGTTATCAGCTAGTCAAATTTCATCTTGGGCTATCGTCTATGCAAAATGCAGAGGTTTCATATTTGTGGCATGAAAAGGTTTCATGGCGTAAGTTGCAATGATAAAATGCTGATTGTAAAACCATCGTTCTATGAATCTCACACTTTGAAATGCCTGTCATAAAGCTACCGTGGCACGTATCTAAAAATTTCAAAGTTAAGAGCATCCATGAATGGTGAATGCTCTAAACATTTAATTTAAGCTTTAATTATTTTGGTTGTAGTTGTATCTTAGAGGTAAAACAAGTTTTTCAATAAACAAATTGGTTCAAAAACTACAAAAGAGAGATTTCAATGGTAAAGAACTTAAAAATTTAACATCCCGATGATGAATCGACTTCATTTGCAAGTGCACGATGGTGTTGAATGATAAAAGTTTAATAAACTTACCAAGCATGAACTTCGAAATTGCCATTAAAAAAAACTAAAAAAATGATTTAAAAATATTAACCTAAGCAACGATGGCATCTACATTTTGTAAAACATTAAACCAGATTAAACACACCCAACAGGTTAAAGAAAAAATTAATGCATAGCTTAAAACATAGAAGAATGAGCACAGAGAAGTAGGTAAGATACAAGCCGAGCCCCACACACACTGAGTCCCGACAGCATGCAGCAACTTGCACACGCCCACGCTGTCACATTCTCCACTGCTTAACCCCCCAGGTAACCTTATGTTTTCTCTTTCCCTGGACCAAATCTAACGTTAGATTGCAAGTTGCAACGATGAAATGACTAACGTTGAGCCATCATGCCACGTTTTTCGCCTGGATTTTCAAGGTTAGACCGCATCTTTCAATGTCATTTACAGATAACTGGCCTTGATCTTTTTCTAAGAATGTCGGTGGCGGAAAGGGCTAAGTTTGAACTCTTCCTGTCATAATTTTTTTTAACAATGGTTATTTCATGATAATAGGAGGAAATATTAAATATTATGCATAAGTTTACTTTTTATAGTTTTTGACGTTTTGTAAGTACGATCCATCAATTTACAACATGGGTGGCGCAAATAAGCATTGCTAGGAAATAACATGAGGGAATGATAAGCACTAGCCCATTAAGAAATTTTGTATTTCTTTTTGTGTTTTAAATAAAACTTAGTGAATTTTGTAGGGGAAAATAATAAAATGAAATTTAAAGTAAAATTATAATATAAAGATAATTTTTGTAAATTTACGTTTAATTTAATATAATTTAATTAAATATAAAGGATATTTTTTATTAAAAAAAGTGAGGTTTATAATAGTATTTATTTGTTTTATAGATTTGAAGACTGTTATTAAAAATATTTATTATGAAATAAGTTTAGAAGGTCAGATGAACAATCACAATTTTTCGAAGTGTACTCTTTTAGTGATGTTAGTGCACACATTTAACAATGCCAAACAATGATTTTAGAAAATTGTGAATTTTTGAAAGTTAATTTCATAATATTATTTGCATGTTCTAATGTTATGAAAATCTCATTTGCTTTCTTTGAATTTGTCTATGAGAAGTTTTGGAAAACTATTCTTCTTCTTTGTAACCCTAACAATACATCACACACACACACACACACACACACACACACACACACACACACACACACACACACACACACACACACACACACACACACACACACACACACACACACACACACATGGGAATCAATAAAGCATATGTGTTATCCCTATATTACTATTTCTACACCCAAATGGTTGTAATAATAAAACCAACAAAACCATGTTATTTTTTTAATATAAGTAATAGTTAGTTTACAAACTAGTCACCTCAATGGTATGCAATGCACCATGCATCAACAAAATCATATAGTGAAAGAAAACATATATAGTTTCTAATCTGTAAAATGTCACATGGTCCTCACTCTTCAGGTTTGTTCCTATTGTTGGTGTTGCATAAATGTTGTCATTGATGTCAAGGTAAAGATGGATGTCATTAATGTCAAGGTCAAAGTTGATGTTATGCATGGTGAAGTGGTATGTGAAAAGGAAGTATTATGAAAAGAGAGAATTTGAAGGCAACCTGGTATTTATTTTTAGGTGGATGACACGTCAAGGTCAAAATCAAGATACAAGGTAAGTATACTTTTGAGCACTAGTCATAAGGAGCATTGCCAAATCATGGCATGTGTATGAAGATGGTGGCTTGGTAATATGGATAAACATAGGTATGAGTGAATGTTTAAGGATGCCCAAGCATGAACATGAAGTATTCAAACACTCTGGAAAGTTTCAAGGTAAACATTTAGGGGTAAGTTCTTAAGCCTTAGCATGCAACTAGACTAATCCAAGACTCTGCCTAACCTAATGAAGAGTCTTGAGGTATTATCAAGATCTATGAAGGATGCAAATCAGTGGTATAGAATTTGAGAATATGTTTAACACTATGTAAATATGTGTATAATTTAGATAATCTTATAGAGGATGTTTAAAGGACATTTCATGGCTTATTCATTTGTGCTACATGAATAGACCTAATGAGAAGACATAGGATTCATAGCATAATGACACAAGAAATTAGAGGCTTGTGAGAAGAAGATTTATAATTTGTGAACATGATATGAGGTTGTATGACATGAATATGAGCTATTGAGAGTAGTTCAAGTGGTTTAAAGATATGTTATGGGTCTAAGTATGATTGGTAGTTTAAGGCCTAATGTACAAAGATACCTATTATGGCCTAATGAGGGGTCAAGATTAGTTTCCATGGTGCTACAAATGATGAGAACATTATCAGATGTGTGAAATTTTGTGTCAAGTGTTTTAAACAAGTTTGAGGTCAAATTCTAAAGGATAAAGCATGGAATGTGGTTTTCAGGTTTTTTGTGTGTACATAATGTGGTATTACATACCTGTAAAGTATTTTCTTATGCTCGTTGGCACATGAAATATTTGTATGAGATCCTATATAGTCCATGAAATTTGAAGAAGGATCCTAGCTCAAGTTTTCAATCATTTTTTTCTAGATTAAGGTCCCAAGCTTTATGAATGATCACTAAGAGTGTAAGGTGGTCTTAACCCTCACTAAAACCCTAACAATGACCCGACATGGAAGATTTTGATAGAAATGGATCATAATGAATTATATGACCTATTTTGATTATTGTATCATGTAGAGGACTCACCCAGGTACCTCCAATGGTATTTACATGTCTAAAGAGTGAATGGAAACTAAATGAAACCCCTTGTTTCTCATACATTTTATGTAGTAGATAGGTTTGACTAGGTCAAAGAATGAAAATGATTGGGGCATGATGTGTGAGACTTGTAGTTTGTGTCCATGTAAGATTATGATCAATTTATAAATATAAAATATGCTTAAATAATCATGTAAGTTGACCTATCACTAAAAAGGCCTAGTGAGGAAGATAATGAGAAAATCAAGTAGAAGTGAGAATGAGATTAGAGATGTGTTATCATGGATTAGGGATGGATCCAATTACATATGATTGTTTTTAAATACATTTAACATGTATCCCTATTATATGGACGTTTTCAAGATTTGTGTATGGCAAAAATTTGCTCTTAATCTGACTTCTCTAACACAGTGAGGTCTATGTATAGTGAATCCATGAGATTGGTTTGTAAGACAAATATTGATTTTTGACCTTATAATATATTTATTTAAAGATGTTTTAGGAATTTTTAATGATCATATAAACCCTTTTAAATTTCAATAAAATATTTATCTAGGTGTTCTAGGTCCTTATTTTCTTGATTATGTTTTGGAGCATTCATGTAGTTTTTTGTCTTAGTAAGAATGATGTTTCTGAGAAAGCATAGAATTGAGGCATATAATGCACATAATTTTATTATATAAGTATCATATATTAATTTTAATTTATTTTTCTTCATGATAAATTTGTATGAAGGTGTGAAAAGTAAAAATTTCTTGACTTATGTTTGAGGCTTGTTTGCAGTTCTGAGTGAGCATATAAAAGTGGTCAATTTGAGGTGTTTTGCCCTATATGGTGATGTATAATGAGAATTGTGATGACCCTAAGGTCAGGAAGGTTATATCCATGTTATTTTATGCTATGATTATTTGATAAAATTGGTTGAATGATTCATTTTTTATTGGTAGACTTTCTGGCAATGAGAAGATCAAATTATGAGTAGGCCAAATGCTAAGGTTCAAGGAGTGAAATGAGATAAATGAACTTGGGGACCTAAGGTAAGATTAGTAATGGTCTAATTGAAGTGTGTGTAAATTTTTGTATCCATTTATGGAGGCTAAATTTATTCTAAGGTGGTTTAGGTGAACATGTGCTTTGAGAAGGCATAATTGCATTAGGTCTCTACTAGGACTAATTGTGCTCTTGGTCATTATGATTGGTGAACAAAATATGTAGTGGTTTTTTCTCCTATTAAAAATTTATTTTGATCTATTCTGATTGTGATCTAAGTATGGAAAGGATTTTATCTGACTAAGGTATTGGAAAGCAAGAGTCAAGTATAAGAAGTCAATCTAATAGGCCTATTTGACCTGTTGAGATATAAAGGAGATGAATGAATGAAATAGAAGTTTATAAAATAGGTAAAAGGATTAGAGAACATTAAATATTTTTATTTAATATATCATGATGTTTTAAAAATGAATCTATATATTATGATCAAAGTCATATGACCTAATTCAGTCGAGAAGAGGGTTAGTTGAGGGAAGAGTCCTAATAAGTTATTTGAGAGGAATTAGATAGTGTGAATAGAAAATGAAGGTTATCATCATTAGTTGAGTGATAAAAATGTGTCTAAATATGATCAGATTTTGAATTTGGATGAGTTACCTATGGGGTTGGTGCCTCTTTGAAAGTTAGTGCCTTCTAAAGGCCTAGTTGAGTTGGTGCTTAACTAGTTAGGGGTTGGTACTCCTTGTGGGGTTAGTGCCTCACTAAATATAAAATCATTGATTATAAAAATATATTCCAAGATTTTTTTAGTGTGTTTTATCCCCCATGAGATTTCCTCACATATCTCTTATATTTATATGATATATTCTTATGTGAATGTTTGTTTATGCATTGGTTGATGTATGTGTTTGAATGATTGTTTCATCAATGATAAGTGAATTAAATGATTGTTTTTAATGGAAATGATTCACCCACCCATCAATAGTTGTACTTAATTAAATCAGTATTAGATCAGATCCTTTGAAGTAGGCCTAATAGCCTAAAGGAGATCTTAAGCAATCAAACATGACTAGTCAAGCACAAGGTGGTTTCTATACAAGTAAGGCTCCACTGTTCAATGGATATAACTATGAATTTTGGAGTGTCAATATGAAAACATATTTGATGTGTTAAGGTCATGGTGTTTGGCAGTCAATTTTGGATGGATATACTACACCAACTATTCTACTTACAGATATAGTAGGTAAGAAGCTTAGTGACAACAATTCAAAAGCAATGAATGGTATTATTTATGGCCTATTAGAGGTAGAGATTGTGAAGGTGATGCACTATATGTCTACCAAATAAATTTGGAAAAAGTTTAAAACTATTCATGAGGGAGACTCCAACATTAATTTGACTTAATTTCAAACCCATAAAAACTAATTTGAAAACCTAAGGATGAATGACGATGAGACCATTGAATCCTACCTATTGAGGGTTGATGAAGTGGTCAACATCACAAGATGCCTATGTGAAGAATTGAAAGAGTCTATTTTTATTCAAAAGGTTTTGAGTTCTCTAACTCCTAATTTTGTTTCTAAAGTGTCTGTTGTTGAATAGATATAAGATCTAGAGAAGCTAGAGATGGATGGACTTCATGGAACTTTAACAACCTATGAGATGAGGAAAAGTGAAAGAAGACTTGTAAATAATGATATTTCTTTCAACTCAAAAAATAATTAAAAGGAGAACAAAACATAACCTAAGAAAGATAAAAATAGTGATGATTATGATATTGATGATGATGAGTTGATAACCATGTTTACAAGAAAGCTGAAAACTGGTTCAAGTAAATACAAGGGTAAAATACTCTACAAGTGATTTAATTATAGATAAATTATACACTTTGATAACAAGTTCCCTTATAAGCATAATACAAAGGATGATGAAGACCATGATGAAGGTCTCGATGATGACAAGAAGTCTTACATGTTTGATAAAAGCAAGAAAAACTTTATAAAATATGATAACAAGAAGTTTTTCAAGAACAAAAGAAGATTTTACACCAAGGAAGACAATAACTCATCTGATGAGAGTGAGAGAAGTGATTTTGAGAATGACCATGAAAGTTTTGATCTTGGTGCTAATAAAATGATCTTCATGGTTGAGGAATCAAGCTATTTAAATCAAGAAGAGTTCATGTGGTTTGGAGGTATTGTTGGCGATGCAAATGAAGAAGAAGATGAGGTAGAATTTGAAGTTCAATTGATGAATGCTCTATAAAAATTTAAGATGGTGTAGAAGAATAATAAGGTGATGAGGTCACTTGTCAAAGAATATAAAGAGAAAATTAGTTTTTTTAAAGATAGATTAAGCAACAACTTCAAGGAATATGAAGAAATAGTCAAATAGGTGGAGACTCAAATTGAGATCATGACTGCAAGCCTAAACACTAAAGAAGAATAATGTACATGGTAAGTAACTAAAGTGGATTCCTTTAGAGATAATTTATATTAGGCATCAAGAAAGGTGAAGTCCTTTGTGAAGTTTGAAATTATTACAATGATCTAGATAACATTTTGAGTAGTCAAAAGACTATTAATGACAAAATAGGTCTTAGTTTCAATGGATACCAAAAACATAATAATGTGATCAAGGAGGATCAGACCTTAAAGGTCAATGGTGAATTAAGGAATGATGGTGTTGGCAGAATGAAGATTAATACTATCATGCAACATAATTCTATAAGGTATGCTAATCTTTTAAATGGTGATTATTATTCATGTAACTAAATTGGTCATAGAGCAAGGAATTATATAAGACCCTCCAAGAATAAATATACTTATAATTATGAGTATAATCATAAGTTAAGTATGGGTAATGTCGTGATTCAATCAAGAGGAACAGTGTGTTTCAATTATCAGAAGGTTGGTCATATTAAAAAGTTTTATAAGAATGGATTATCAAGTCAAAAATATAATATTGGTGCCCCTAGAGTGAAATAAATAAGATAAGACAATGAAGGGAGACCAAAGGTAGCGAAGGTGAATGATAATCAATATGAAAGTCCAAGTGGACTACTTTCTATGGTGGAGCATTGTTCAAATGTAAATGACTATCAATAATTCTTCTTATCATCTCAGGTTATGGATGACAGAGTCAAGATAAGTAGACCAAGATATAATTTTTTTCAAATGGAGACTGAAAATGTCAAGCCAAAGAGGCTATTCAATCCTACAAGGATCATGAAGAAATTTTAATCTAGTGAGGACATGGAGATCTAGGAATATATTAAGTTTATGTTGTTTTAGTAACCTAGAGAAGACGTGACTCCATTAGGCTTCATGGGGGCACTCAATTATTGAGTATAAGTATGAAGGATAACTTGGTCTTTGGGGGAGATTTTTACTCTTTATTTCAAATTAAAATTTCAATCAATATTCTATTGGAGGTGTGATTTCAAGAGATGGGTTACAAGGTATTTATATGATGACTTGATCTAACCAAGTCATATTCATAATAGTATTTGAATATCTCATGGAGATAAGTGGAACCAATATTACTCCAAGAGTAGGCATGTTTTCGAAGAATATCTATAGCATGCATGAATAAATTTTGAAAAACCAACATGTTCATGAATTCAGTTGGTTGTGAGCTTGGTATATGTAGAGTTTTTGTCAAAGAAATAGAGTGATCTTGTTTGGATAGAAAAGGTGTGTTGTTTTAGGTTCAAGGATCATAGTTTTTTCAAGATATGACCCTTTTTCATTAATTTCAAATGGGGTGAAAGTTCTAGTTTGGGAGAAAGGTCAGTTTGAAATAGATCTATCATGGGGAGATTAGAATGATCAACTTTATTTGATTGTTTTCCATCAATGACAAAGGGGAATATTTTTTAGGTATTTTCATGTTGTTGGTTTTGTGGAATAAATCGTTTCATTGTTGTCAAGCTCAATATGTATGTTATTAATGTCAAGCTCAAAGATGATGGCATGCATGGTGAAGTGGCATGTGACAAGGAAGTCTTATAACAAAAGAGAATTTGAATGAAACCTATTGTCTTTCTGTTGAGATATAATTTTAACAAAACATTTTAATTTTTATAAGGTGGATGACATGTCAAGGTC
>JARHVA010007033.1:92500-100000 GCA_037957365.1 Torreya grandis
TGATAGAGATGATGATGTCATTATCAAATGTATGTAAGTGTATTTCAAGTGTGTTTACTGAGTCTTAGGTCAAATTCTAGAGGATAAAGCATGGAATGTGGTTTTGAGGTTTTATGTGTGTACATAATGTGGTATTACAGACTTGAAAAGGATTTTATTATGATTTTTTGCATGTGTAACCTTTTCATGAGATAATATAAAGTTAATGAAATTTTTTGAAGGATCCTAGCTCAATTTTTCAATCATTATTTTTTGGATTAAGGTCCTTAGCTCTATGAATGATCGTTAAGATTGTAAGGTGGTCTTAACGCTCTCTAAAACCCTTATAATGACTTGATATGTAAGACCTTGATACAAATGGATCATAATGAATTTTATGACATAATTTTATTATTATATCATGTATATGACTCTCTCAAGTACCTCCATTGGCATTGGTCTATTTGAAGAGTGAATGCAAGCTATAAGAAACCCCTTATTTCTCAGATTTTTTATGTAGTAGGTAGGGTTGACCAAGTCAAATCATTAAAATGATTGGAAGATGATTAGAAAAAAAATTAATTTATGTACATGTAATTTTATAATCAATTTATAAATTTAAAATATTTTAAATTGGTTATGGAAGTTGACCTATCACTGAAAAGGCCTAGTGAGGAAGATAGTGAGAAAACTAGGTACAAGTGAGTATGAGATTAGAGATGTGTTGTCATGGATTAGGGATGGATAAAATTTAATAGGGTTATTTTTAAATACATTAACATATATCTCTATTTTATATCATTTTTGGATATGTATGTGTATGTCATAAAGTTGCTTTCAATCTAACTTGTCTAACATAGTGAGGCCTGTGTATAGTGAAGCCATGAGATTGGTCTGTAATACCAATATTAATTTTGAAGGTTATAATATATCTATTTAAATATGTTATAATTATTTTTAAGGGTCAAATAAACCCATTGGGAGTTCATGAAAATATTTCTACAGGTGTTCTAAATCTTTGTTTTCATGACTATGTTTTGGAGCATTCAAGAAGTTTTTTGTGTGTTAGTAAGAATAATTTTTATGAGCCATAATGCATAGAGTTGAATAATATAAGGCACATTAATTTTTTATATAAGTCTCATAGGATAATTTTTATGTATTTTCTTCGTGATAAATTCATATGAAGGTGTGAAAAGCCTAAAGTTCTGGACTAGTTTTTTAGGCTTGTTTACAGTTCTAAGTGAGGATATGGAAGTGGTCAGTTTGAAGCCTGTATGGTGAAGTATAATGAAAATAATTATGAACCTAATTTCATATAGTTTATATCGATGTTAATTTATGGTATATGTGTTTTATAATTTTTTTTGAGTGCTTCAATTTTTGTTGGCAAAGTTTTTGGTAGTGAAAAGGCCTAATTATGAGTAGGCCAAATGGTGTGGTTTAAGGAGTGAAATGATATAAATGATATTTATGAAATAAGGTAATATTATCAGGGGTAAAATTTAATAAATTTTGGATTTTTTTCATTTATTTATGGAGTGTGAAGGTGTTCCAAGGTGGTTAAGGTGAAACATGTGCTTTGAGAAGGCCTAATTGCGTTAAGTCTCTATTAAGCCTAATGGTGGTCTTGGTCCTTATGAGTGGTAAAAAAACATATTTAGTGTTTTTCTCTCATATAAAACATGTTTTTTAATATATTATTATGGTGATCCAATTATGGTTAGTATTTTGTTTGACCAAGGTTTGTGAAAGCAAGAGTCAAGTATAAGAAGTAGGTCTAATATGCATAATTTGAATAGTTGAGATATAGAGGAGATGAAAGAATCAAATATAATTTTGGAAAATAGGTATATTTATTATATACCATATAATAGGTGTTTTTAATATTTCATGAAGTTATAAAAATGATTTTATAGATTATGAGCAAGGTCATATGACCTATATCAGTTAAGAAGAGGGTTGGTTGAGAGAAGAGGCCTAATAGGATGTTTTAGGGCTATTGGAGAGTGTGAAGAGAAAAATAAGGTGATCATAATTATTTGAGTGACAAAAATGTGTCCAAATATTATAATAGGTTCTAGGTGTATGATTTAACTAGGGGGTTGGTTCTTCTTTGCACGTTGGTGCTCCTTATGGGGTTGGTGCATCACTAAATATTTAATAATTGATTATATAACTATAGTATAGGATGTGTTTAAATTGGTTTTATCCCCCATCAATTTTTATGACATATATATTTTATTCATATGATATATTCTTTTGTGAATGCTTGTTTATGCATTGGTTGATGTATGTGTTTGAATGAATGCTTCATGAAGGATAAGTGAAATTCAATGATTATTTCTAAGGGAAATAATTCACCTCCCACCCCTATTAGTAACTATAATTCAAAAAATTTGTATCAAATAAGGTCCTTTTAATTAGGCCTAATAGCCTAAAGGAGATCCTATGCAAGTCAACATGGCTAGTCAAGCACAAGGTGGTTTCTCTATAAGCAAGGCTCCATCATTGAATGGATCTAACTATGATTTTTGGAGTTTCAGGATGAGAAAATATTTTATTTCTCAAGGTCATCATTTTTAGAAATCATTTTTAGATGGATATAATGCACCCCCTATTCCTCCTATAGATACAACATGTAAGAAGAATAATGACAACAATTCAAAAGTAATGAATTGTATTCTTTATCACCTATTAGAGGTAGAGACTATGAAAGTGATGAACTATATTCATACCCAATAAATAAAATACAACTTTAAGATTATTAATTATGGAGACTCCAAGGTCAAGTTAGCTAAATTTTAAACCCATAGAAGATAGTTTGAAAGCCTATGGATGAATGAAGATGAGGCCATTGCATCCTACCTATAGAGGGTTGATGAAGTGATCAACATCATAAGAGTCCTATGTGAAGAGTTTAAATAATCTATTATTTTTCAAAATTTTTTGATTTATATAACTCCTAATTTTTATTATAAAATGTCTATTGTTGAAGGGATGCAAGATCTAGACAGGCTAGACATGGATGGACTTCATGGAACTCTAAAATCTTATGAGATAAGGAGAAGTGAAGGAACACCTAGAAATAAAGATGTTGATTTCAAGGTATAAAATAAGTCAAATGAGAAGAATAAAAAATGTAAGAAAGTTAAATATAATGATGATTATGATATTGATGATGATGAGTTGATATCTACGTTTAAAACAAAATTGAAAATTGGTTCAGGAAAATACAAGGGTAAGTTACCCTATAAGAGCTTTAATTATGGATTAATTGGACACTTTGATAAAATATTTCCTCATAAGCATAGTAAAAAGGATGATGAATAACATGATAAAGGTCATGATGATGACAAGAAGTCTTACAGGTCTAATAAGAGTAAGAAAAGATTCATAAAGTATGATAACAAGAATTTTATCAAGAACAAAAGAAGATTTTACACCAAGGAAGACTGTAGTTCATCTAATGAGAGTGATACAAGTTATTTTGGGAGTAACCTTAAAGGTTTTAATCCTAATGTTAATTAAGTGCTCTTCATGGTTGAGGATGCAAGTTGTTCAAATCAAGAAGAGTCCATGTGGTTTGGAGGTATTACTGCTGATTCAAATGAAGAATAATATGAGGTGGACTTTGAAGTTGAGTTAATGAAAGATATATAATAACTAAAGATGGTGAAGAATAATAATAAGGTGATGAGGTCTCTTATTAAATAATGTGAGGATAAAATGAATTATTTTTTAACATAGATTGAGCAACGACTCCAAGGAACAAGAAGAAATAGTCAAATAGGGTGAGGCTCAAATTGAGATTGCGACTACAATCCTAAAGGCTAAAGAAGAAGAATGTGAAAGATATGTAACTAAATTGGATTCCTTTAGAGATGATTTAGATTAGACATCAAGTAAGATGAATTCCTATGTGAATTTTGAAAATATTACCAATGATCTAGACAATATTTAAGTAATCAAAATATTGATAATGACAAAATATGTTTTGGTTTCAATGGAGACAAAAAGAAGAATAATAATGTGATCGAGAAGGACCAGACATTAAAGGTAAATGGTAAATTAAGAAATGATGGTGATGTTAGAATGAATATTAATCATATAAGGTAGCCTATTACTATAATGTATGCTAATATTTTCAATGGTTATTGTGATTCATGTGACCAATTTGGTCATAGAGCAAGGTATTGTATAATCCTCTCAAAGAATGAATATGAATGTAAATATGAAGAGAATCATCAAACAAGAGGTATGGGTAATGCGTAATTCCATCAAGAAGAATAGTATGTTTCAATTATCAAAAGGTTGGTCATATTTCAAAGTTTTTAAATCATGGATTATCAAGTCAAAAAAAGAAGATTGACACCCCTAGAGTCCAAGAAATAAGACAAGACCTAAATGAATACCAAAGGTAGATAAGGTTAATGATGATCAGTAATGAAGTCTAAGTGGACTATTTTATATTATGGAGTATAGTTCAGATGTAAAGGATTGTTGGGAATTCTCCCAATCAGCTCAAGTTGTGGATGAAGGATTCAAGATAAATAGACCAAGCTAGAATGTTGTTCAAATGGAGATTAAAGAGGTCAATCCAAAGAGTCTATTTAATCCTAAGAGGATCATGAAGAAAGTTCAGTCTATGAGGACATGGAGATCTAGGAATCTCCTAAGTTTATGTTATTTTTATACCCTAGATAAGAAGTAACTCCATTAAGCTTCATGAAGACACTCAAATAGTAAGCATAATCATGAAGGATGATTCGTCTTAGGGGAGATTTGTATTCTTTATTTCAGATTAAAAGTTCAGTCAATATTCTATTGGAGTTGTGATAGCAAGAGATGGGTTACAAGGTATTTCTATGATGACTTGATCAAACCAATTAATATTCATAATAGTATCTAAATATATCATGGATTTAAGGGGAGACAATCATGATTCAAGAGTACTTGTGCTTTCCAATAATATTTGTATCATTTATGAAGAAATTTTAAAATACAAACATGTTCATGAAGTCAATTGGTTGTGAGCATGATCTATGTAGAGTTTTTTGGAGTGAAAAGGTGTATTTTTCTAGGTCCAAATATCTGATAGTTCTCAAGAGATGACCCTTTGTCATTAATGTAAAAGGGTGAGAGGGTTACATTTTGGGAAAAAGGTTAATTTGAAAAAGATCTAGCTTGGCGAAATGGGAATGATCAACTTTGTTTTATTATTTGCCATCAATGACAAAGGTGGATGTTATTAAGGTATGTTCCTACTATTGGTTTTTTGGCATAAATTTTTTCATTTATGTGAAGGTGATGATGCATGTCCTTAATGTCAAGGTCAAAGTTGATGTCATGCATGGTGAAGTGGTATGTAATAGGGAAGTCTTATGACAAGACAAGATTTGAAGGAAACCTATTGTATCTAGGTTTAGAGAGAATTTGAAATAAAATTTGTAATTATTATAAGGTGGATGAAATTTCAAGGTCAAGATAAAGATACAAGGTAACCATAATTTTGAGCACTAGTCTTAAGGAGAATTGTCATATCATGAGCATGTGTATGAAGATGGTGGTCTAGTAATATGGATATAAACATCTATGGGTGGATATTTAAGGATGTGAAAACATTCACATGAATTTTTGAAACACTCAATAAATTTTCAAGGTATACCTTTAGGGGTAAGGTGCTAAGCCTTAGCATGAAACTAGACTTGTCTTAGACTCTACCTGACCTAATGAAGAGTCTTGATGTGTTATCAAGATATATGAAGGATGAAAATTAGTGTTAGAGAATGTGACAATATGTTTGAAATTATGTAAACATGCTTATAAGGTATATAATATTTTAGAGTATGTTTTAATTCCATTTCATGGCTTATTCATTTTCATGAAGAGACCTAGTGTGAAGGCATAGGCTTGCTAGCATGATGAGGTGAGCAGTATGAGGCTTGTGAGAAGAAGATTGAAAATGTTTGAATATTATATGAGGTTTTATGACATTATTATGAGATATTTATAGAAATTCATGTTGTTTTACACTATGTTAAATATCTATGTATGATTAGTAGTTCAAGTCCTAATGTGCAAAAGAGACCTAGTGTGGCCTAATGAAGGATCGAGATCAGTTTCCAAAGTTCTAGATCTAGTGATATGATTATCAAAGGTGTGAAATTATATGTCAAGTTTTTTTGGAAATTTTAAGGTTGAATTTTAAAGGAGAAATCAGTAAACATTATTTTGAGGTTTTCTATGTGCATAAAATGTGGTATTACAGACTCAAGAAGGATTTTCTTATGATATTTGGTACATGAAATTTTTTCATGAGATCTAAATAAATTAGTGAAATTTGTGTAATAATCATAGATTAACTTTACATGCATTTTTTTTTGGATTAAAGTCCCAATATTTATGCATGATCGTTAAAACCATAAGTTGGTCTTAACCATCTTTAAAACCCCAACAATGACCCAATATGGAAGATATTGATATAAATGGATTAGAATTAATAATATGACATATTTTGATGATTTTATAATTTTTATAACTCTAATATCTACCCATAGTTTGAATTTTTCTATCTGAAGAGTTAATGGAAGCTACAAAAAATCCCTTATTTCTAAGATTTCTAATGTAGCAGGCAGGGTTGACTAGGTCAAAGTATGAAAATGAATTGAGGATGATGTGTGAGAATTTTATTTTGTGTCCATGTAATGTTATATGAATGTTATAAAATTAATGTATGCAAAAATTATCATGGAATTTGACTTATCACTAAAAATTCCTAGTGAGGAAGACAGTGAGAAAACTAGGCAAAAGTGAGAATAATATTAGGGATATGTTGTCATAGATTAGGGATGTATCCAATTATATAGAGTTTTTAAAGACATTTAAAACATAACCATATTGTATATGATTTTTTTATATTTGTGTGTATGATATAAAGTTTCTCTCAATCTGACTTTTCTAACACATTGATCTCTATGTATAGTGAAGCCATGAGATTGGTCTATAAGACCAATATTTATTTTAGACCTTTAAATATTTTTGTTTCAAGATGTTATAATATTTTTTAAGGATTATATAAACCCATTTTAAGTTCATGATAAAAATTTTACAAGTTTTATAAGTCTTTGTTTTCATGACTATGTTTTGGAGCATTTCGGTAGTTTTTTGTGTTAGTAAGAATGATGTTTCTGAGTCATTATGCCTAGAGTTGAAGAATATAATGAACATGAAGTTTATATATAATCCTCATATATTAATTTTATTGTATTTTTTTCATGATAAATTTGTATGAGGGTGTGAAAAGTCAAAATTTGTTGACTAGTTTTTAGCCCTATTTGTAGTTATGAGTGAGCATATGGAAGTGATTAGTTTGAGCTGTTTTTACCTCTATGGTGAAGTATAACGAAATTTGTGATTATCCGAAGGTAATTTGAGTTATATCCATGTTATTTTATGGTATAATTGTTTGAACAAATTGGTTTATTGTTTCAATTTTGGTTAGCACACTTTCTGGCAGTG
>JARHVA010007033.1:105000-120000 GCA_037957365.1 Torreya grandis
ATGCCTTTTAGCTTAACTAATGCACCTACAACCTTGATGAGGATGATGGATGACATCCCATGACCCTTCACCAACTCATTCATGGTTGTCTACTTAGATGACATACTCATCTATAGCAAAACATGGGAAGAACATTTGCAACATGTTCATAAGGTGATTCAAACTCTTTAGGAGCACAAGTTATATGAAAATCTTGATAAATGCACATTCAAGATGACAAAACTTCAGTACCTTGGGTATGTTGTGAATGAGGAAGGGGTCCATGTTGATCCAAAAAATATTTAGGTTATTTGAGAATGGCCCACACCAAGGACCCTCACAGAGCTTCACAGCATTTTGGGTCTTGCAAATTTCTACCACAAGTTTGTTCTTTGGTCATTAACCCAAGTGAATAAAGGAGGAGATAAATCTACATTTCAGTGGGGTCAAGTACAACAAAGGACATTTGAGAATTTGAAGAACAAACTCTGCTCAACCCCTATTCTTTCATTTTCCAAATTTGCATCAACCGTTTGAGTTGATGATAGATGTAGTTGAATATGCCATGGGAGCTGTCATCATGTAACATGGCCATCCTATTGCATATCATAGTGAAACTTTCAATGATACAGTCATGAAATATCCAACATATGATAAGGAGCTCTATGCCATTGTGCAAGCCTACAAATAATGGAAACACTACATCTTGGGGAAAAAGATAGTCATCCACACTGACCACAAACCATTGGAATTCATCCAGATGTAAATCAAAATACGAAATGAGAGGCACCAAAAGTGGGCCAAATATCTTCAAAATTTCCACCTGATAATCAAACATAAAAAGGGGAGCTCTAATACAGCTATAGATTGTCTGATCTGCCCACCAATTACTGCACTCACAATAGTTTTTGACCTATACAGATATGAGACTACCACTTGGGGTGCTCTGTACGAAGCAGATCCTACCTTTGCTAATAAATATCAAGCACTCCAAAAATGTGAACATGTTTCTAACTTCTATTTGCAAGCTAATGTCCTCTGTCATATGGGGCACATTTGTGTTTCTATTATAGAGCAACAAAAGATGATATGGGAAGCACACTTTAGTAGGATAGCTAGACACTTTGGTATCAAAAAGACATTGGCAGTTATTCAAAAACACTTCTAGTGGCCCCATATGTGAAAAGATGTGGAAATATATCTAAAATCTTGTACCCCATGTGCAATAGCCAGGCCAACAAATAAGAAGCAAGGATTGTACATGCCATTTCCAGAACCAATCAGGCCTTGCGAATCCATCTCAATGGATTTTCTCTCAAGTTTGCCCACTTCAAAACATGGCAAGGACTATATTTTTGTGGTCATTGATCATTTTTCAAAAATGGCTATCATGCTTCCTTGTAATAAAAATATATCTGCTGAGGAAATTGCTCAAGTATATTTTAGTCATGTATGGCTCCATTTTGGTCTCCCCAAGTCCATTGTCTCAGATCGAGATAACATGTTCCTGATCATCTTCTGCTCCACTCTATGGAAGATGATGGATACTAAGCCAATGAAGTCCACAGCCTTCCATCCACAGACTGATGGTCAGATAGAGGTGGTAAACTACTTGATTGTTCACATGATTTGGATGTATCACTCCAAACATCCACACACATGGGATGAGGGACTTCCTTTCATACAACATGGATAAAATTGGAAACTACACAACTTGAACAAGCACAATCCATTCCAAGTATGTTTTGGGTTCCAACCCATGGCACTAATTGATACAGCTGTTCCATTCTCCACCATGGAATACACACCTCATGGAAGATCTGAGGTAGTAAAAGAAAAAAAAATTATTGAACAAATGCAATATATCTAGCAACAAGTTCATGACATCCTAGAGAAAATGAATCAGAAGTATAAGCAATGCCATGACAAACATAGGATTGCACACCATTTTGTTGTGGGTGACAAGGTTTGGTTACAGCTTCAAAAGGAACAGCTTGTAGGCCCACATAAAAAGATTTAGCCTCTACAATATGGTTCATACTCCATCACCAGGAAAGTTGCAAAAAATGCTTTTGAGTTGAACCTACTAGCCTAGCTTGGTCTATATCTAATATTCAATGGAGCTCCTCAAACCATATCACGCACCTCTATTAGACACTTCAATTGTAGCATAACAATTAGACATTGATGAGGTGGATCCACAGAGTTTTTCCCCAGTATAATAGGATCATATTGTGGATACTTGGATGAAGACAACAAGAGGATGCTTTATTCCATTTTATCAAGTGGTCAAAAGAGGCTAGCTTAGCCACCAAGGTGAGTGGCTCAAAGAGAAACAAATCAAGACACAACTACCACACCTGATGAGGAATATTGATGTAATGGGGACCATTGCTTTTCAAGGAGGGAGGAATGATTTGAGAAACAAATTAGGTGCCAATGTAGGTGACAGTTAATTCCTTGAATTTTGTATTGTTTTAAATCCTCACCTGTTATTTCCTTGAGCTCTGTATCTTAGAAGTTGAATTGTCAGTGACAGTTATTTCCTCAAATACTATATTGTCTTAAATCTTCACCCATTAATTCCTTGAGCCACTTAATCTCCCATGAGATTGGTGACCTTCCACCTCCTCCCCATGCTTTCAAATTATGTATAAATGAAGAGGTATCCCGAAATGGGTATCTAGACATCTCTTCCTAGATATAAGCATATATTTGTATTGTGATCTTGAGTAATACTACATCTCTTCTCAAAGGATTCATTGTTACTATGTTATTTATATGCTATTGAAATATTTATCAACTAGAATTTTTGAGTTTTGGATCTGTGTGTGTGTGTGTGTGTGTGTGTGTGTGTGTGTGTGTGTGTGTGTGTGTGTGTGTGTGTGTGTGTGTGTGTGTGTGTGTGTGTGTGTGTGTGTGTGTGTGTGTTTGTGTGTGTGTGTGGTAATCAATGGAGCATATCTGTTATCCATCCATTATTATTTCAATACCCAAATGGTTGCATTAATAAAACCAACAAAAACATGTTATCTTTTTTTTTTGGTAAGTAATAGTTAGTTTAAAAACAATTCACCTCAACGGTATGCAATGTACCATGAATCGAAAAAATCATACAATGAAAAAAAAATTTCTAATATATAAAAGGTCACATGGTCCTCATAACATCCACTCTAAACCCATATGTATGAATTGACCCATTGTGATTCGGAAGGCCCATAGTGTCATAAATAGGAGTAACATGCACCATAACCCAAATGTTTTGATCTAGACTCACAATTAACACATGATACATTTTGATGTTGACTAAGTTCAAACAAATAAATATCGCACCCTAGAGGGTTAAAAAGGCCCCAAAAAAATCATCCATTCAAATGGCTTGATTCATACCTTAAGTCAAAAATAATTTTATAAATTGTCAATTTGTTTTGATTTTGACTCATATGGTCCTGTAAGGCTCATAACATATCTAATCATATTCCCTTAATAATTAAGCGTCACATATCTATCACCATACCTCAACTACCAAAACCATCAAATTTAAGTACATCTAAAAGCCATATAAAATCTTATATAACTCTATAAAGGTCAAATGACTTTACTAAAGTTGCCCACTAAATTTGAAGTAGCATAGTTTATTTATAATTCCAAAGCCTTTCTCTATTCAAGTAGGTAATAACACTTCATTTTAAAAATATATAATTTTAAAATTAGCAAGAATATACCATTGGAAAATAAATAATATAGATTTGTAAATACACAAACAAGAAAAAAAATTAAAAAATTAAACAAATAATAGATTCTAAAAGTCTAAACAAATGTTTTCCTTGTACTTGGATGATCCTTTCAAAGAAAGTGTATTTGCACATAGAAAGAACATTTTCACATGTAATATCCTTGGTCTTGTTTCATAACATGAAGTAAATATACTATAATATTAGGCTAATATATTTTATTCTACTACTTTTCATTATTGGATTAGTATTCAATTGAAATATTTAAGAGAGCAAACCAGATTGACCAAAACCCAACTAGTTAGACAAATTAACCTCCAAGCCCACCAAAATTGCAACCTCCAAACTTGACTTTTATTTTCATACTATGATAAAAAGTTCAAATTCATTTACATTGTAGATGTATTTTTTTATAAATATCTATTCGATAGACCTAACTAAACAATTAAATTCATTTAACCCCATTTCAGCCTATTTAGGGAGCCCAACATATACCAATAATTTTACTACCTAATTCTCTTAAAATACATATATTATTATTATGTCATTAAACAATAGATTGATACCCAAAATGATCACTTTATCATTAAAAAAATAGTTTTGTATAGACACAAAAATCCATGACCACTTGATGCACAAAACGCTATGTGGGTAGCCAATCAAAATCAAAAATCTTTTTATATCTTCTAGTTCAACACATTTATCCACCTCAACCATCTCGAAAAAAACACTCAGACTAATAGACTGTCAATCACATCATATATTTTTTTACTCATCAGCATGTCCTCAAGAGGTCAAGCTCACTAAAGTTAGAATGACACTTTTTACATGTATATTACCTATTGTCCCCCAAAAATATCACTCATTTTTGGGACAACATTTGAACTATTTTTGTCCTACATACCAAAATTGTCTCTTAGCTTTTCAAAATTTGTCCTGGGCATTCAAATTCAAGATTCTCAAAAATCTATGGACTCTGCAGGATTAAATCTATGCACTCTATAGGCTTAAATCTATGGACTTTGCAGGCTTGCATCTATGGACTCATCAGGAAGAGAAATCTACAGACTCAGCAGGAAGACAAATCTACGAACTCAACAAGAAAAGCAAATCTATGAACTCTGTAGGCCAAGTTCAATGGGCTTCACAGGTTGATTTCTATAGAATCTTTCAAGGTTAGAGAAAACTACAGACTTGGTTTCTATGGACTCTATAGGTAGGTTCATTTCTATAGGTTTAAAGGCTTTTGCAAGCAGGTTCAATCAAAAGAATAAATTTCCAACACTTAGTCATTTTCAAGATTGGTTCAGCACCTTCATTCAATCAAAAATCTCCATCAGCAAGAATCTAAGGAAGGATCCAACCATTGAACCATTGAAATGTTGAACCTTAAACCATTTTGGTTCAATGGGTTCAACAAATTCAAAGGTTCAACGTCATTGGCAAGAGTTAAGCACTTCATCAAGGTTCAACGTCATCGGCTTCAAAACACTTATCAAAAAGAAGACTTGAACCATTGAACCACTTTGGTTCAAAGGTTCAACGGGTTCCAGGTTCAATAGGTTCAACACATTTGGTTCAACAAAGGAGTTTTAAAAGGACTTAGCCAAATCAAAGGGAATGAACCATTGAACTGTTGAACTAAAGCTTGGTTCAATGGTTGGTTCAAATATTTGGTTCAATCAAATGGTTCACTCAATCAATTCATCAAATGGTTCATCCACTTAGTTCAAAGCTTGGTTCATCAGCTTAGTTCAAAGCTTGGTTCATCGGCTTAGTTCAAAACTTGGTTCATCGGCTTGGTTCAAAGCTTGGTTCAAAGTGTGGTTTAAGGCTTGGTTCAAATATTAGTTCAAATCTTGGTTCAAAGTTTGGTTCAACAATTGGTTTAAAGGAGCGGTTCATCACAAAAGTTCAAGAGAGCCTCCCAAAGGACAAGTGCCCTTGTGGAGGGAACTTGGTCGACAAAAACACCCTCAAGAAGGGTCATTTTCAAGGAAATAGTTAAGGTAAATTCTTTCAAAATTTTGTTTAAGGAAGAAAAAGGCATAATTCTTTCAGAATTTTCATCTGAAGGAATTCCTTTAGACAAAAAGCTTGAAGGAATTTGGGAAAGAAGCCGCGGGCGGAAAAAACCCAAAAAATTTTTCAAAGGCAAAGTGATCAGAACAATTCCACAGACTTTTTATCTATAGGAAATATCCATGAAATTTTTGTCCATGGGAATTATCAATGGACTTTTTGTCTACAATAATTGTCCATGTGAGAAAACTCATGGAAAATGCTTGTGGAGAAAACCCAGGGAAAACTTTTGTGGGAAAGTCCACAAGAGACTCCAAAGAAAAGGCCGTTGAAGGACCCCAAACGGCAGGTGCCCTTACAGGGGACTCTCAGCTGCCAACTTAAAGGACACACCCCCAAATCTAAAGGGTCACCTTCCCTTCGAGAGGATGCAGAACAAGAAAGCCAAAGAAGGACCAAGGGGTGATGCACCTAAAAAAGTCAAATTCAAGACAGTGAACTAGAAGTTGAAAACGTAGTGATGGGTGCACAAACATCAATTTCAAAGCTCATTTAATAGTTGTTGATCTTTGTAATATATAGACCTAAATGCATTGATAGGCTTTAAGGCCAAGACCAATAGGAAGTGACTAAGGAGTAGAGCATCAAATTGAATCAAGGACCCGATTCACTTAACCAAAAAAAGAGGAATGATGAAGAAGGATCAGATTGCCAGGTGGACATTAAAAGATGCAAACATTCAATAACGTGACTTGTTTCTCTGTGTTGATAAATATAAATGGGTAGATTCCCCTAAATTCTAGCCTATCTTCTTAACAAATTTCAATGCAACATGATGTGTTACTATTCTCGAGTCCTTCTTGAAGAGGCTATATAAGGGACTCTCTTTTATTGTAAATATATCTCTCTCTGATTATTAGGAACAATACTCTGCCCAAATTGAAAGGCATTACTGAGACTTTGAGCTCAGATTGTTGATCATATTTTTTTATTGAAATAAGAAAGCAAGTGACTTTTTAGACTTTGTGCTATGATATCTTTGTTATTTGGGAAACTATTCTTTTGTCTTTTTCCTTAATAAATTTTCTATTCCGTTAATTCAATAAGTAGAATTAGCCAAAGTAGTCAGGAAGGTGTCCTGAAGCCAACTGTGGAGAGACTTTGTGCCCCCACAATTGCCTTTAATGTGTTTTCTTTTTGTTTCTATGTAAAGGACCTTGGGATGACTTTGTGCCCTCATTGTCCTTCATATCTCACTCTTGCACAATTGAGGTGGAAACTTTGTGCTACAACTCAAGCTGTTGGTTACTACGTGCTTGGTTACATTTTGAAATTACTACCATAAGGATTCTTGTGGTTTGTTGAATAGTACTTTTGAAAGAAGAGGAGTGCTTTCTATCATTATCCCTAAGATTTCTCCTTTGATTCGCACACATCATCTCTGGAAAAAGAGAGATAGATGGTTTGTTCTACCCTTGAGTATTATTATATATATATATATATATATATATATATATATATATATATATATATATATATATATATATATATATATATATATCTTTAGAGAACCTTCCCTTAATGAGAGGAGAGATTAGTCCCCTTTTGATGTGGTAAACCTACACATTTGGATGATCAGACCTATTTTGTTTATCAGTACGTTGATCGATAAAATATTCAACCAACAGTTTTTGGTGACTCCATTGGGGATATACATAATTTTGTGCAATTTGGAACCTCAAGTTTCAGATTGAAACATCACCTGTGTATTACCCATTATCATTATAACCCTTATCCATTATAGACTCTGGTGACTCTATTTCATGTCCTACCCATTATCAATTTATAGCCTTACCATCTTCTTCCACCTCCGTTATTTTATCTCATCTGCAAAAAATAGAGTTGTTGGGAAAGAGTGCACAGTTTAAAGCCTAAAGCTTCAAATTAAAGCAAAGTCAATTCTTTTCCATTTTTGTTTCACAATCTGGTATATTCAAGGTATACACAAAGCCAAATGGCTAAAGGTATTATTAACCTTGTATTTGAGTTGGTACAGCAAAGTGATTTTGATCTGTTTCCTTCACCATCTCGTCTCCAATGAACCAAGAGCTTTCCTCCTACTAAAGTCAGATCTCCATTTCCAGACGAAGTATCCACTTCTGCTATTGATAAAACTTTGCCAATAATGTCATTGGAAAGAGTTAAGCACTTCATCAAGGTTCAACGTCATCAGGTTCAAAACACTTATCAAAAAGAAGACTTGAACCATTGAACCACTTTGCTTCAAAGGTTCAATGGGTTCAAGGTTCAACAGGTTCAACACATTTGGTTCAACAAAGGAGTTTTCAAAGGACTTAGCCAAATCAAAGGGAATGAACCATTGAACCGTTGAACTAAAGCTTGGTTCAATGATTTGGTTCAATCAAATGGTTCACTCAATCGATTCATCAAGTGGTTCATCCACCTATTTCAAAGCTTGGTTCATCGGCTTAGTTCAAAGCTTGGTTCATCGGCTTAGTTCAAAACTCGGTTCATCAGCTTGGTTCAAAGCTTGGTTCAAAGTGTGGTTCAAAGATTGGTTCAAATCTTGGTTCAAAGTTTGGTTCAAAAATTGGTTTAAAGGAGCGGTTCATCGTAAACGTTCAAGAGATCCTGCCAAAGGAGAAGTGCCCTTGCATAGGGAACTTGGTCGACAAAAGCACCCTTCAGAAGGGTCATTTTCAAGGAAATAGTTAAGGTAAATTCTTTCAAAATTCTGTTTAAGGAAGAAAAACGCATAATTCTTTCAAACTTTTTTTCTAAAGGAATTCCTTTGGACAAAAAGTTTGAAGGAATTTGGGAAAGAAGCCGCGGGTAGAAAAAACCCGAATAATTTTTCAAAGGCAAAGTGATCAGAATAATTGCACAGACTTTTTATCTACAGGAAATATCCATGAAAATTTTGTCCATGGGAATTATCCACTGAATTTTTGTCTACAATAATTGTCCATGGGAGAAAGCTCCTGAAAAATGCTTGTGGAGAAAACCCAGGGAAAAAGTCTGTGGGAAAGTCCACGAGAGACTCCAAAGAAAAGGCCGTTGAAGGACCCCAAAGGGCAGGTGCCCTTACGGGGGACTCTTAGCTTCCAACTTAAAGGACACACCCCCAAATCTGAAGGGTCACCTTACCTTTGAGAGGATGCAGAATAGGAAAGCCAAAGAAGCACCAAGGGGTGATGCACCTAAAGAAGTCAAATTCAAGACAACGAACTAGAAGTTGAAAACGTAGTGATGGGTGCACAAACATCAATTTCAAAGCTCATTTAATAGTTGTTGATCTTTGTAATATACAGACCGAAATACATTCACAGGCTTTAAGGACAAGACCAACAGGAAGTGACTAAGGAGTAGAGCATCAAATTGAATCAAGGACCTGAATAACATAACTAGAAAAAGAGGAATGATGAAGAAGGATCAGATCACCAGGCGGACATTGAAAGATGAAAACATTCAATAACGTGACTTGTTTCTCTACATTGATAAAAACAAATGGGTATATGCCCCTAAATTCTAGCATGTCTTCTTAACAAATTTCAATGCAACATGATGTGTTACTATTCTTGAGTCCTTCTTGAAGAGGCTATATAAGGGACTCTCTTTTATTGTAAATGTATCTCTCTCTGATTATCAGGAACAAAACTCTGTCCAAATTGAAAGGCATTACTGAGACTTTGAGCTTAGATTGTTGATCATATTTTGTTATTGGAATAAGAAAGCAAGTGACATTTTAGACTTTGTGCTATAATATCTTTGTTATTGGGGAAACTATTATTTTGTCTTTTTCCTTAATATATTTTCTATTCCTTTAATTCAATAAGTAAAATTAGCCAAAGTAGTCAGGAAGGTGTCCTGAAGCCAATTGTGGAGAGACTTTGTGCCCCCACAATTGCCTTTAGTGTGTTTTCTTTTTGTTTCTATGTAAAGGACCTTGGGATGACTTTGTGCCCTCATTGTCCTTCATATCTCACTCTTGCATAATTGAGGTGGAGACTTTGTGATACAACTCAATCTGTTGGTTACTATGTCCTTGGTTACATTTTTAAATTACTACCATAAGGATTCTTGTGGTTTGCTGAATAGTACTTCTGAAAGAATAGGAGTGCTTTCTGTCATTATCCCTAAGATTTCTCCTTTGATTTCCACACATCATCTCATAAAAAAGAGAGATGGATGGTTTGTTCTACCCTTGAGTATTATTTTCTATTTGTATGTGTATATATATATATATATATATATATATATATATATATATATATATATATATCTTTAGGGAACCTTCCCTTAATGAGAGGAGAGATTAGTCCCCTTTTGATGTGGTAAACCTACACATTTCTATGACCAATCTTCCTACTTTGGATGATCAAACCTATTTTGTTTATCAGTATGCTGATCCAAAAATATTCAACCAATAGTTTTTGGTGACTCCGTTGGGGATGTACATAATTTTGTGAAATTTGGAACCTCAAGTTTCAGATTCAAACATCACCTTTGTCTTAACCATTATCATTATAACTCTTATCCATTATAGACTCTGGTGACTCTATTTCATGTCTTACCCATTATCCATTTATAGCCTTGCCATCTTCCTCTACCTCTGTTATTTTATCTCATCCACAAAAACTAGAGTTGTTGGGAAAGATTGCACAGTTTAAAGCCTTAGGCTTCAAACTAAATCAAATTCAATTCTTTTCCATTTTTGTTTCACAATCTGGTAGATTCAAGGTATACACAAAGCCAAAGGGCTAAAGGTATTATTGACCTTGTATTTGAGTTCGTACAGCAAAGTGATTTTGATCGGTTTCCTTCACCATTTCGTCTCCAACAAACCAAGAGCTTTCCTCCTACTAAAGTTAGATCTCCATTGCCAGATGAAGTATCCACTTCTGCTATTGATAAAGCTTTGCCAATAATTACCCCTCTGAGATTTTTTATTCCTCCTTTTCATAATCCTATAATGGTAGTTCAAGGCCCCTAAGGTAATGTTTTTGGTCCTCTCAATCTTACTCCACCTCTACATGAGCTTCCACATAGTTCAAGGAAGAATTTACCCAAATTCTATGGTGATAGGAAAGTTCATCCTTATGAACACATTGTGCCCTTCAGCATAGCTTATGGAGTAATTGAGTAGAATTTAAAGATGTAGTAGTTAGGCTATTTGTGGAAACATTACAAGGTGTTGTTGTAGATTGGTTTTATCATCTACAGGCTCGGTCAGTGACTGATTGGAATACTCTCAAAGATAAGTTTGAAGCTAGATTCAAACCTGCAATAGATGAACATCCACTTCTGGCTCAACTTACACAGATAAAGAAAGAGCCTTATGAACCAATGAGAGACTTCATAGCCAAATTTGACAAACTGAGGAAGAAAATTCCTATAATTGCTCAACCTATAGCTGAGAATCTCAAATGCTTCTTCATTAATTCTCAGTTACCCGAAGTAAGTTTTCTATTGAGATGTGCTAGTCAAATAAATCTTGTTATAGCTCAAGATTCGGCCATTGAGGTAGAAGATGATCTCATCTTAGTAAGGAAGATAAAAAGAGATCCAAATAGAAATAGATCCTCATCATCTTCTAAATTTTCATCTATAGGCACCACTGATCCAATGGTGCAAAAGCTAGCAAATGAAGTGCTAGCCTTGAAAAGACAAATGGTGTAAGAAATGTCTTCTGCTCTTTCATACAGAGATATGCCAAGAAGGACATTTCCAAATTAGTCATATCAAGGCAATATTGCCAAGAATCAAGGGTAGCCAGATCATCTTCCTCCCCCACAAGGGAAACTTGCCCTTGAAGCTCCTCCAACCAACTCAGTAGTTGGATATTTGGAAATAGAACATACTTTCTCTTTCCAGCCTAAATTGAATCAAGAAAATGATGCTAATCTTTTCATGAAGGATCAAGAAGAATCAGCTGGCAACTCCCACATTAGTTTCCTGAACTACCAGGATGAACCTAAAAGCAAAGGAGAAGCTATTGATGGATCATATGCAGTGTTTACCAGGTCCAAGAAGCAATCAGTCTAGCAAGCTGATAAAGGGAAGACAGAGGAGCAACCTCAACTACCAATTACAATTGCTAAGCATGGAACCACTCTGCCTTTCTAATCAAAAGATCTAGTGATCACCCAAAATGTAAGTACATCAATTTCACCTTCACCTTCTACTTCAATTTCACAAACCAGCTCTCCTCCCATCCCTCCTAAAACCCAAAAGGTTGAAATGCTTTCCTCTGTACCTAGCCCAATTCAGGCATTTGACATAATTGATCATGTCAAAAAGACCAAAATACAAATGTCTAAATTGGAATACTTGCAATCTAATCTTGATCAATTGAATAGGTTGATCTAATGTGTCAAGAACCAAACCATTTCTGCAAGACAATAGGTTAAGAAAATAATTCTTGATTCCCAAAAGAACATACCCATTCTAAATAATCTTGTCATTACTCCTCTAGCTACTCCTAGTAAAACAAAACCTTTCTATGTTTCCCTATTAATAAATGGTCACAAGCTGAGTAATTGTATTATAGACTCAGGTACATCTGACAATGTCATGCCTACTAAAGTAGCTAAGTCTCTGGGCCTCACACTAACCAAGACATTTTGGAGATGTTTCTCCATGGAGAAAAAGCAAGTACCACTACTGGGGCAAATCAAAGATGGCCAATTTACATTGGCAGCCTTTCCAGACAAGAGAATCAAGATGACTGTCTTGGTGGCTGATGTCCCAGCATCCTATGGCATTTTGCTTGGATGAAATTTATGCAAATACATGGGAGGAGAATTAAGAATGGACTTGAACAAGGAAAGAATCCATGTCAAAGGTGTAATGAAGAGATTAGTCCCTAAAAAGAAAGCAAAATACATGGTCACCCAAACATTAGCCCCTGCAACACAAATTCTATTTGAGTCTTTAGGTAGGGGTAATTATTTCTTGACCACAGAGAATGTTCATGTTTCTACAGATGAAATTCCTATAGTTGACAATCTAGGAATTGATCCAAACAAGACTTCAGGAGAATTGGTAGGGTGCAGTATAAATAAGGAAGGATCTTCCTTCTCTAATGAAGAGAAATCTGATAGGAGATCAGCTTCTGATGATGCTTGGATCCTAAAATACAATGGCAATAATTCTTCCACCAATGATGGATTCAGGACTGTATTGATATCTCCTCAAGGAGATATTCTTCATACAATTTGCAAGTCAGCAACATCAACAACACAGCTGAATGCAAATATCTATTGCTCAGATTAAAGATTGCTCAAGATGAAGAAATCAAACTCCTTCACATCAAAGGATATTCTAAAATGATAATTTTTCAGGAGTTTAATGTGGACAATCCAATCATGTACTAGACTGAACAAGAAGAACAACCAATTATGATAATGGACCATGTTCCTATAAATCAAAATTAGGCAAAGGAACCCTTCAAAGGGAAAGCAAGGAGTTATGGCTTTCAAATTGAAGACCACATCTTGTCATAGGACAAGAATAAGAAAAAGCCAAGAGGAAGACATATAAAATTAGTTTCCTAGTGGAGAGCCATTCACCTGTCACCATTTTTGGGGGCAAAATGGTTTCATACTAGTTTACCAGGATAGAGTGCTATTTTCACTACCTCTCAAGAAGCAGCATCTAAAACACTTCAACTCTTGAAGTATTAGATCATTTCATCTGTACATATGTATATTTGTATAGTTTTTAATTCAATTTTGTTTTGTTTGTTTCTATTTTATATGCTTTCCATTTCTAGGTAGCATGACTTCATAACCCAATGGTACACATGAAGACACTGGAGATTCTGGATTCTAGTCCCCTTAATTCTTTTTGTAATTCATATAAGTTCCCCAACTAGAGCCAGCTGTTGTCCCCCAAAAATATCAATCATTTTCGGGACAACATTTGAACTATTTTGGTCTTATAAACCAAAATTGACTCATCCCTTTTCAAAATTTGTCCTGGGCATTCGAATTCCTCATTTTTCAAGCTTCTCAAAAATCTATGGACTCTAGAGGCTTAAATATATAGACTCTGCAGGCTTAAATCTACGGACTCTGTGGGCTTGCATCTATGGACTCAATAGGAAGAGAAATCTATAGACTTAGTAGGAAGAGAAATCTATGGACTCAGTAGTAAAAGAAAATCTACAGACTCTGCAAGCCAAGTTCAATGGGTTTCATAGGTTGATTTCTACAGACTCTTTCAAGGTTAGAGAAAACTATAGACTTGGATTCTATGGACTCTATAGGTAGGTTCATTTATACAGGTTCAAAGGCTTCTATAGGTGGGTTCAATCAAAATAATCAGCTTCAAACACTTAGTCATTTTTGGGATTGGTTCAGCACCTTGGTTCAATCAAAAATCTCCATCGGCAAGCATCTAAACAAGGATCCAACCATTGAACCATTAAACTATTGAACCTTGAACCATTTTGGCTTAACAAGTTCAACAAGTTCAAAGGTTCAACGTCATCGACAAGAGTTAAGTGCTTCATCAAGGTTAAACATGATCAGCTTCAAAACACTTATCAAAAAGAAGAAGACTTGAACCATTGAACTTTTAAACCATTAAACCACTTTGGTTCAAAGGTTCAATGGGTTCAAGGTTCAACAGATTCAACACATTTGGTTTAATGAAGGAATTTCCAAAGGACATAGCCAAATCGAAGGGAATAAACAATGGAACTATTGAACCAAGGCTTGGTTGAATGATTGGTTCAATTCTTTGGTTCAATCAAATGGTTCACTCAGTCGGTTCATCATATGGTTCATCCACTTAGTTCAAATCTTGGTTCATTAGCTTAGTTCAAAGCTTGGTTCATTGACTTAATTATAAGCTTGTTTCATCAAGTTGGTTCAAAGCTTGGTTCAAAGCGTGGTTCAAGGCTTGGTTCAAAGTTTGGTTCAAAGCATGGTTCAAAGCTTGGTTCAATGATTGGTTTAAAGGAGCGGTTCAATGCAAAAGTTCAAGAGAGCCTCCTGAAGGATAAGTGCCCTTGCAGAGGACACTTGGTCAACAAAATCATCCTTTGAAAGGGTCATTTTTAAGGGAATAGTTAAGGCAAATTCTTTCATAATTTTGTTTAATGTAGATAAAGGCATAATTCTTTCAAACTTTTTCAAAGGCAAAGTGATCAGAACAATTCTGCGGACTTTTTATCCGTAGGAAATATCTATGGAATGTTTGTCCATGGGAAATGTCCATGCACTTTTTGTCTATAGGA
>JARHVA010007033.1:127500-162500 GCA_037957365.1 Torreya grandis
TATAGAAAGAGGAGAATGATGTTGTAGGTGCATGTGTAAAATGAGCCCTTAAAAACAGTTTAAGAACTACAATGATGGTTTTGATTTTATTGATGCTACAAGTGTTGTGGCTTGGTGTAGTGAAATAATTTTTAATGGATGACATTAATATTATATCGTGTAAATATTCTTATGGATAATGCATGAATAAAATAAGGTAATGTATGAAGATTATAGTATAGATTATATATTTAGTGATTTCCACTTAATCTAAAGATCAATTTGTAGCTATTGGACTATTTACAGTAGGAACATGGCATGAATGTGAGTCAAAATAATTATCTCAATAATGATATGTATACCCCTAAGGCATATGCAAACCATTCATTCATGACAACCAGTAGGGGATTATGAAATCACATCAAATTTTTATTTTGACCACATCTCACATCTTGTGAAAGAAAGTAAAATTTATCTATAATGTAAATGTATCCTTAAACACTAGTTATATTTTAATTTTCCTACATGTACTTAAGAATTTATTTCACTTTAAATGTAGGGACTATTTTTACGGTAATTACACCTACACAAGATGATGAGCAGGTAGACTAATGTTTGTCTTTCTCCATAGAGGAAAAAATAAATTAATCATAATTGACAAGGATGGGGAAGACATAGTTTATCCCACTAGATCCATAGTGGTTATAATAACATGGCTTCAAAGATAATTTCAAAATAAAATGTTTATTTAAATACTTGGAACTAAACAGGGTGATATAAATTTATTAAAATTTTCTTATGACTAAAAATATTTAATTAATCAAATTGAATATAAACCCTCACAATAAATATTTATGGAAGGTGAATATGAGCATGAAATTATTTTTGAAACAATTAAAAACATAAATGATACTTAAGTTATGTTTTAATGACCTGGTAAAATTAGTATTAGACACATGTTACATTTTAAATTATTAAACTTAACTTATTTTTTATAGTGTATTTTAATTTAGAATTATTTTATCATTATGTATTTATTTTATTTTTTAGTAGTACAAAATTATCTTCCACCTTCATGTGGTTGGTTTCATTATTAGAAAATATTATATTATCAAAATAAATAAAAGCATAAAAAGTAATACATGTTATGGTTCAAAAACTATAATGATATGTGTTGAGAAATCTTGTTGTAATGACTACCCAAAGTTCATGTTGTTTATTCCCTCAAATTTTACCTGTAACTAGTCCATAAATTTTATCCCATTTTCCCCTTTAATAATGATAATATTATATTCATTGATGTGCCTAAATTCATAGAAGTTTTGAGTCTAGGGACTAGTAAAGGGTAAATTAATGCCATTATTGAACTTATACACCCTTCTAAATGTGTTTGTGAGGATTACCTATCAATTGGGCATGTATTTTAAATGTTATGCATTATACTAACCAAATTTTGGTCCATAAAGCTTTTTTCTCTAGAGATAGAATGAGCCTTCATTTCTTCATCATCATGAGTTGAAGATAATCCTCATGGAGATGATTATAGAACTCGTATATTCAACTATGCGACCTTAGAGTTCATCTCTACCCCTCACCATTTGCCTATAATGATTGCACAATTTTTTTTCCATTTTCCCTAAAAAATGAAAATATTATATTAATGAATACATTAAGCTACCTACAATTTTTTATTTTGAGGGTTGAAGGAATTTAGATGGAAGTAAAGGTGTGTCCCTAAATATCATTTATTGATTGGGCATACATTTAAAACGTTACTGGTTATATTGAGCAAATTTTGGTCCCTAAATAAAATTTTCATTTAGAGAGAATACACACAACCATTTATTACATATATTGAATATAATATTATGCTCTATGTATTTATTAGTGTACTCCCCCATGAAATTATATGATATTAAGGTTTATCTCTAACATTCATGGCTAGGAAAAGTTCGTACCATTTGCCCCATCAATAATGACAATATTTTATTTAAGAATGCATCTGAATGCATGCATGTTTTTGTTTTCGGAGGTGATAAGGGTGAAATAAGGAAATTATTAAATTTATAACACCATTTGGATTTGTATGTAAAGATGGGTTGTTTATTGGGCATTGTTGAAAATTCATGCATTATATTGACCAAATTATTATTCCTAAATCAATTTTTTACCATGAGATAAAATATAAATCCATTTATTTTTGATATAGAGTGGAATAAAATCATATATGTATTTTTTATATTACTCCTCCATGAAATTTGTACCCTTCATGGTTCCACTAAAATGGTTGTGCAAAATTTGGATCATATTTCTCATTAAGAATGATAATATTCTCTTTAGGGATATGTTTAGATACCTATAAGTTTTAAATTTGGGGGCCCATGTAGAGTGTAAAAATGTAATTAATGTGTTCATACACCCATACAGTTGTGTATTTGAATATGATTATTTGAGTGGACGCATTGTTCAAATGTTGCACATTATACTGAAAACCTTTTTCTCCATAAAGAAATCCTTTACTATGAGAGAAAACATGTTATTGTTCCTTTATCCCATTTAAAGTAATATAATCCTCCTTTATTTATTATAATACCCCCTTTAAACTTTAGGATTTTATGGTTCATCTTGTTGACTACAATGACTACACAATGTTTCTACTATTTTCCCCTTAAGAATGAGAATGTTATATTTGGGGATGCATCCTACCAGTTAAAATTTTCAATTTAAAATATAAAACTAAGGTGGAAAATTTTAATTATTATGTTTATACACCCATATGGATGTGTCTATGATGATGATTTTTTGATTAGCTGACTAGTTCAAAAGTTGTGCATTATGCTGACCAAATTTTTATACCTAAAGTAAATTTTCACTATCAGAGAAAATGTATCATTATTTCTTACTCATCATGAGTGGAATAAAATAATTAAGTGGGTGATAAGATAACTCATCCTTAAAATTTTTGGATCTTATGTTTCATCTCTATCCCTCACATTTTCAATAAAATGGTTGTGTAATAGATGTATCATTTCCCCCTTAGAACTATAAAATTATCTTGAGGGATTCATCTAGATGCCTATGTGTTTTGATATTGGGTATTAAACAAGGTATACAATTTAATTATTGAGTTTATACACCCATATATATGTCTCCACAGAGATATTTTTTGATTGGGCACACATTTTAATAGTTAGACATCCTACTGACCAACTTTTGGTCTCTAAAACAAGTTTTCATTGTGAGAGAAAACATGCCACTATATTTTTCTCATCTTGAGTTCAATAGAATCCTCTTGTCGGTGCTTATAGGAATCCAATATGAAATTTTAATAATATTTTATTGTTAATTTATACACCTATGGGTTTCACTACAACACTTGCACAAACTATGTCATTTTGTTTACCTTAAGAAGGATAAGTTTCTTGTTAGGGATGTATCTAGCTGCCTACAAGTTTTAACTCCATAAACTATCAAAAATTTGAATAATTAAACTATTTAAAATATATTCCCATCTAGACATATTTTCTACGGTGTTCTTATGATTGGGCACATGGCTCAAATGTTTCACTTATAATGACCAAATTTTTTTCTATAAATCATGTTTTCACTACAACAACAAAGCATTATGTTGTTTTTTACTCATATAATTTGGAAGAGAATAATCTAGGTTTTAATTTTAATACTACTCCATTAAAATTTAGGATCTTATGTTTCATTTCTACCCATAAATATTTCACTGTAATGGATGCATGAAGTTCATACCATTATTTTTATTAAGAACAAGAAGATTATATTTAATGATGCATCTATTTATCTTCAATTATATTGTATTAAATTTAACATAATGTGGATAGAGATGATTTTTTAATATATGCACCCATCTATATGCACAAAAAATATCAATTTTTTGAATGGGTACATGGCTCAAAAGTTTTAAGATATATTGACCAACTTTGGATCCCTAAAGAAAGCTTTTCATTGGGAGATAAAATGTGGCATCATTTATTGATATTAACAATTATAATACAATATTTTTTGTATTTCATAAAATGATCCATCATGAAATTTTAGGATATTATACTTAATCTATCTCCATCATCATTTGACTACAACATCTAAACAATGTTTTTACTATTTTTGCCCCTCAAGATATGATATTTTATTTAGGGATACATTCATCTACCTATAGGTTATGATTTTTAAGGATGACATAGGATATAAAGAGGTCATTATTGGATTTATAAAACCATTAGGATGTGTTTGCAAAGATGGTATGTTTATTGGGCATGCAATTTAGAAGTTGTGTGTTATACCTAAAACATGTTTTGTGCTATGAAATAAAATGTGACATCATTTATTTATAAAATAAAGTTGAGTAAAATACTATACATATTTACTATATTAATTCTGCATGAAACTATAGGATATTACTCTTTGTATCTACCCTTCATAGTTTCATTGCAATGGTTATTCAAAGTCACTTTATATCATATTACACTGAAAATTGAAAAGATTATATTTAGGGATGCATTGAAGTGATATAAATTATTCAGTTTAGGTGAAGATAGAGGGATTATTAATGTAATTATTTAATTTTCACACCCATACCTATGTGTCTGTGAAGATGGTTCATTGATTGGTCACGTAATTTAAAATTGACACCTTATGTTGACTAGTTATTGTTCCCTAAGGTAACTTTTCATTATAAGAGAAAATAGGGAGCCGTTTCTTCCTCATAATGAGTTAAAGATAATATTGTTAGGGTTTCTTATAAGCTCCCATTTTAATATTTAGGATACTCAAATTTTTCTATTCCCCTCATTGTTTTCCTATAATGGCTACACAAATTTCCCTCCATTTGTCCCCATAAGAATGAGAAAATTTTCTGCCAAGAGGATATTAATTTAAATTTGATAAGTCTACAAATATTTGGATGAATTAGTGGATATCTGACAATAGATATAATGATAAGTGTAGGAAGATGATGGATTGATTTATCAACAATTTCAAAAATTGACTGTGAATGTATACACATTATTAAAATAAGACATATACATTATTAACATAATTTTTACATGTTTTTTTTAGAATTATTGAATACCAATCCTAAAAAACATGCACACACACACGCAGGCACACACGCACACACACACACGTGCACACACACACACACACACACACACCCACACCCCCCCCCCCCACACACACACATTAGGTTTAAAAATGCATCTATTGTTTTATAATATAGCTAAACAACCCTTCAAACTCTCATTCAAATCTTATAGTTTATCATTCCTTGTGCAAAAATTTTATACACACCACATTTGAATTATATTTGATAGGATAAATTACAAATTATTTGATAATTATATTGACAAACTCTTTAGAAATATCTTTAAAAGTTTAGTGAGATAACTGACAATGTCTCACTAAAGGAGATGTAAGTAAACTTATTTCTTACCAATTAACATCAAATTTAATTTTTTTTTAATTTGTATTTTTGGTTAAAATCATATGGTTTTGGTCTGTAAAACATATCAAAACATTTCAAATTCAATAAAATATGTTGGATTTAAATAAGAAGAAAATAATCTATAAAACCTTTTAACCCTATTATTCCTCCTAACCATCCTATCCCTCATAGAATTGGACAAGACCCTCCAAGTAGTTAGGAAGATTTGGCAACACATATAGTATATAACAAAACACATATTAAAGAGATAATTAAGATAATTAGAGATACCTATTAAACTAACACCAACCATACTTATTTGGAAAACACATTAGAGTCATTTCTAATCCAAGTTAACTAGATAAAATGTCAAATTTATAGATAGACATATTAGAAAGAGATGTAGGTCATATTATGCTAAAAAATATCTTCGATTGGTGTGAGAGACCAAAAAATAAAATATGCAATGTTTTTACAATATTATTTGATACATGAATTGATACACTACCTTTATTATCTTGACAATGGTTCCCAATCCACTGGAGCTATCATAATTTTATAAGATCCATTTTTTGGGATTGATGGTGGAAGATATTTGATTACCTACCTTGTAATAACCATAAGGTTACTATGTATTTTTTAATGAATTTTTATTGAAATTTTATGCTCAATGATATTACTACATGATTTTACTACTCAAAGTTTTAGGGTTGAGGAAAAGGATCTAGACATATAGACAAGGTGCATGTCATGCTCCTATCAACCTCTGAGAATCTATATTCAAAATCCACTTCATCCTAAAATAATTATATCTATAATGAAGGAGGATGTAGAGATGGACACTTTGCATGTGATTAATGCACTAACTGATACCCAATTTTACATATGAGTAAAAATTTTCACACTATATTTATACAGGGTTGACATGGGATGTTATAGCTAGTGTTGATGCCTGAACACACCATTATAGACCTTATGGTGTTATATGCACTAGACCTTTACATGATGAAGGCGGTGCTTATAGGGATCAATATTTCATGGTTATGACTGACACATTGTTGGCACATACATTTGGTTTGGACATTTCAAACTTACATGTGCAGGTATCTTATATACTTGACATTTTGTAAAAAAATAATAAAAATTAATAATATTTGAAATGTTAAGTTTTAGGTATGTATACATTTAAAGCGTAAAAATTAATTTAAATAGAAAATTTAATAATATATTCATAATTTTCATGTTGTAGGAGGATATGATCTAGTACTTTTACATCCAAATTATGAACCATCTAGTAGTGTACATGTTGTTGATACTCAACATAATATATATATATATATATATATATATATATATATATATATATACAAAGTTAAAATTTTAAATAATATTATACTTCATGTACATATATTTATTTACATAGATACGATTAACTAATATTAATATTTTTTTTTGTTTAGTTATGGCCACAATGGATACTCATCCATATATACTGGTGGGAATAGGCATAGGAATTATTTTTAAAATTTGATTTTCATAACAACTCATTTAGGTATGATAACTTGTAATGTTGAAATGTAAATATACATTTTTTATTAATAATTTTCCTTTGTACTTTTGAAAATATAAATTACATGGATATATTATCTACATAGGGGTAACTGATGATATTTGATAGTCTTGTTTAGATGATGATCATGACATCGACCCTTAGTGTTTTTTCCTTTCACACTCATGTGCATTAGACATAAACTACCACTAACCTGATTGAAAGTTTTTAAAAAATTGAGCTTGACCACAAGATTATGGTGAGGGAATGTTTAATTTATTTTTATATCATATCAATGTGAACTTATGAACTTGGTTATGTGTCTATTATCTATAGATACTACTAATATGCTTATATGAACAACTTTAACTATATGTGATCTATGAACACAAAACAACTCATATTCATATCTTAGACGAATCTAAGTAATTTAAGGGATCTCTATATATGAGAAAGGTGAAGATAAGGATGATTTATTATGAGTAGGATATGTCTTACACTATCTACTTTGTTATATGTCTATATTACCTTAAAATAACATTATATTACACTCACATTTTATATGGCTTAATTCGTTATATTTGTGTGTGTGTGTGTGGGTGGGTGGGTGCATGATTTCTATTTTGCTCATATTATCATTCAAGAACTAAATTTCAGTGTTGTATGGAAATAATTGAATTTTATCATCTTTAATATTTCCTTATTCCAAAATGTTGAAGAATTTTCTGGTATGAAAAGATAATTCTATAAATTTAGTGTATAAAAAAACTCCTATACAAAGAATAAAAGTATATTTAATTAAGCGTATGTGTGTTTTTTATTAAAAAACCAATTATCAATGGTAGTATGAAGATAAATAGTTTAATGAATAATAAAATGATCACTCTGCAGTATAATTAACAAGGATTGAAAGCATATAAGCCTTATAATTAATGTTAATAAGCCATCTATATATAATATTACATAATAACCTCGGGTCAAGATAAAAATATCCATTATTTTAAAATCTTATATATTTTATATGCTAAGTTTCCTTATACCTAACATTTAAGAAAGCAAGTCTTTATTAAGAACCTAAATATCTATAACATTGGCATGAAGGACAAATTTTCACATTAGAGACATACAAGTTATCAAGTTATGGATTCAATGTAAATAAATTTTAATTTAAAAAAAATTACATGTAAAAATTTAACTTGTCATCACATGATTCTTAACTATCCTGATACTCAATGAGTTTAAATGTTTGATAAAATTATTAGTAAAAGTATTTTTAATATCTATTTATAGTAATACGAAAACCAAAATGCCTAATTATAATGTTTAAAAGTGACTTGAAATTTTATGCCACTTGAAAATAATTCAAGGTTATCTCTACCATAAAATTATATTGACTATAATTTAAATTTTATTTGTAACCCCTAACAATACTTAGACTAGACTTGCTTAAGGTTTAACATTGTTAACGTTAATATGTAATTTCCCACCAATTTAGTTGATGTGAATTGGAGTAATCATTGAAGTATTTATAAAAATTGTATAGGTATGAAATTTTCATGTTTAATTGAATCACAAAAGATATAATAGACTTAATATTTTATCTTTAGAAATGGCCAAATTCTCAGCTGTATATTCAAGCCACTATTGAAGATTTTCTGTTCTAGTTATTTGTGGGTGAAAAATGGAATAATCAACTATGTCAAGGCTATTTAATAAAATATAGGGTGATGTTATTAGTGTTTTATCATTCATCATCTAGATAGAAAGTAGCAATTATATCCTTAAGAATCCTTCATAATAAGAAAAAATTATAGATTTTTATGCAAACTTCAGACAAGCATAAAATGAAAAACCATAAGTTATACAAATGAATTAAAATAAATTTAATGTGAATATATAAGCCCTATAAATTCACCCTAGAGATATTAAAATTTTGATTTCCATTGATGTAAAATAGGATATCTATAATCCATCGTTGATGTTCTAATGAGGTGTTGTTTGGCATTGATGAGAGAGAAGGATGATTGATCTTGAAAAGCCTTAAAACCATGTCAAGGAGCAGAGTCTATCTTGGTGTTTTATTTGATATTTATAGTGAAAATACATTCCTAAAGTTTATATGAATTATTTTCATCATATTTAGAGTATGATGGAACCTTCGCATGGGCTTTAAGCTATCCCTACATACCTAGGACCTTCATTCAAAGGTTGCACCCAAAGCACTCTGAAACCCTATTTTTCCCTATCAAGGTATCATGACCATTTTTCAATGTGAATTATCTCATGTAATCATGGATAAATATTAAACAGGTTGAGATATAATTTATCACAAATTTTTAGGTTAAGATTTGAAGGAAAAGTGCACGAGTCATTATTTTATGCCTTCTCAAGTGCATAGAATAAGGTACTCAAAACTGAGAAGCACTTCTAAGAATTTTTTGGAATGTAAATACATTTCATGGTTCCCAAATTATTTCATGGGAGATTTAAAATGGTCCTATCTAAAATTTGTGTTCATTATTTTTTAATTTTGGTGGTAGTTTGCTATGCATAATCACTAACACTACAAATTGTCTTACACCTCCATAAAACACTAATAAAGACCCAATGAGAAATAGTTAATTAAAAACATCATAGAATAGATTAAAATAAATAAATAAACGTATTTGAATTGGTATAATACTCTCCCAGGTACCTTACGGTAGTACTATCTTGTCAAAAGAGAGAGAAGACCATATAGAAAAGGACTTGTCTATCAAAGTTCTATAGTTTTTATCTAAAATATGATAGAAAAAAGAATTAAAATAGATTGGAGAGGATTATAGATACTTAAATAATATGTACATGATGTTTTATGAGTATTTTATATCTTTATAATTTTCTAAACAATTCATTCAAGTTAGCTAGTCACAGGTAGATTTGAGCATAAGGAATGGAGTCAAGAAATTGGTTTGCAAGACAAATATTGGTCATTAATTAATACTATTATATATTATTTAAGATGAAATTAAAGTTATATATTTCATTTAAAAATTATTTTCATGACTTTATTTCATGAAATGAAGGTGATCAAGCATGAGAGAGATCATACAGTTAGTGACTGTTTGTGGGCCTACTATGATAATGAACTACAAGGAGTGTTTTCACGAAGTGGTTGGATCTAAAATGTATTTTATAGATTATAGGATTTTATATGTGGTATATTTTAATTTTATGTTAAATTATATTATCATCTATGGATGTTAATGGTGTTCCAATGGAATATGATATACACGTTACTAGACAGATCTAATGCATTTAGGTCTTCATGAGTCTTAATTGAAAAATAAGGGTATAAGGTGTTGTGGCTAAAAAATATGTGATTTAATTGTGGATGAAAAATATTTAAATAATATCTTAGAAATAATTTGATGATCAGGCTTTCAGTAATTAGGTGAATGGCTAACTATATTATCATATGATCATTAGACTTGTATGTAAGCAAATTGATCATTTTGATGTGTACGAGTGAAAATAGAAGATGTATGTGTAGAATAATTTTGTGAAACATATTTTAAACCATAATAGGATAACATATAATTATTTATGAGAAGTTTTTAGGTTTTGTACATATGAATATTAGGGATACATGACCTAAATAGACTTGATGAGGGTTACATAAGTGAAGAAGAGTGTGCATTGAGATTAAAGAGAAGAGAAGGAATAAGTGATCATCATATATTTATTGAGAAATAAATAAATTAAATGATTGTCATAAATTGGATTTGAGTGAGTTGTTTCTTATTCATAAAGGGAGTTCTAATTTCCTATCAAGTGGGTGCTTGCTAAAACATTAGTCAAGCGGGTACTTGATAGTTTGGGGTTGGTGCTCCAATTTGAGCTGGCGATCAATAGAATTTAATCTTTTGTAAAAATTTATATTACTTTAGTTCAATTTCATATGTCATAGTGAGTTTTCTTTTGTTCTATTATTTCTCACGCATATTGTGTTATACTCATCATTTCATATTTATGTGATTGGTTCTTGATGCATTGATTGATCACTTCATTGATTTTATGGTTGATGAAACATAATGTATAGTTGTAAAAGTTTTGTAAGGTCACTAATTCAATCACCCCCTCTTATTAAATTATTATTCTAACTATTAGTATCAAAACTTGGTCCTTTGAAGTAGGCCTAACAGCTTAAAGGAGATCCTAAAAGCACAAACATGCCTAGTCATCAACTACAAGGAGGTTTCTCAATCACCAAGGCCCCTCTCTTAAATGGGACTAACTATTTATTTTATAGAATGAGAATTAATTCATATCTAATGTCCATGGGATATGACATATGGAAACCAATTGTTGATGGATTCACTCCATCTTTTACACCATTGACTAATACAACAAGCAAGAAGTAAAGTGAAAATAACTCTAAGATAATGAGTGCCATCCTATGTGGTCTTTCAAAGGTAGAATTTATAAAGGTCATATATTGTGATTCAGCCAAAGAAATTTGGCAAATTTTTCAAACCATATATGGAGATACCAAAGTCAAGTTGTAAAAATTGTAGATCCACTAAAGGCAATTTGAAAGTCTGAGAATGAATGAGGATGAAAACATTATATTTTATCTATTAAGATCATATGAAGTGGTAAATATCATCATAGGTCTAGGAGAAAAATTATAAGAATCAATAGTAGTACAAAATGTATTAAGATCCTTGACATCCAAGTTTGATTCAAAAGTCTCTTCTATGTAGGAGATCAAAAATCTCAACAAAACTACAAATGGATGAGCTTCATGGTATATTGACTACATGTGAAATGAGAATAAGTAATGAGAGAAATTCCAAGAAGTAAGATGCATTCAAATATGATAAAAAGTCACAAGGTAAAAAGTTCAAGGATGATGTTGATATAGACATTGATTATGACAAGATAGAAACCATGTTTGTCATAAAACTATGGAAAAGATCATGTAATTATAAGGGTACATTTCTACTTAATTCCTTTAATTGTGGTAAGATTGGTTACTTTGCATCCAAGTTCCCTAATAAGGATAAGAATGAGCATGATGGGGAGCATGATGAACATCATGGTGAGGATAAAATTTTATATAAGCTTGACAAGAGAAAAAATATCTTTAAAAAGTATGAAGGAAAGAAAGGGTCATTTATGAACAAGAGAATTACTTTATACCAAAGAATACATTAAATATTCTCATATGAGTGATATAAATTTATCTGATAGTGATGATGATAGTGTTAATCATGAAAGTAATGAAATTCTATTCATGGCTATAAATATAGATAATGAAGGTTATTCAAAAGGGAATATTCTTGTGGAAGATGAAGAATCAGAATAACAAGAGGCTAAAGTGAACCTTGAGGATGAATTGTTGAGTGCTCTAGAGGAGTTGATGTTCTAAATAAGGAAGAATCAAAAACTGAGATCATTGGATAAGGTTTATGTCAAACAAATCAATCCCTTTGAATAGAGTCTAAGTAACAACACCAATGACAATGAAGAGATTATTAAATAGTTGGAAACTATTATTTACATTATCACTACAAGTATTAATACCAAAGAGGAAGAATGCACCAAGTTTAGAATATAAATGGAGTCCTTAAAGGCAAAATTGGATCAATTAATAATCAAATTAAAGACATTATAAATTTGAAAAGAGAAATAAAATTCTTAATGATATTTTGAATAGTCAAAAGTCTCCACATGGTAAGATAATTATTGGGTTCAAATAATACCAAAAGGAAAAATAAGGAGAGTTAGACCTCAAAGGACAATGGACTATCAAGAAGTGATGGTACTAACATAGTGAATACCTATGTAGAAGCTATCAAATCATATATCCAAATTAACCATCAACAATCCAAGAAGAATATGACTCCTAAATGTTTCCTCATCCAATAGTCATCAAAAGATAATTCCTATTAGACATACAAGGTATGTGAATTATTTTAATGGTTACTATTTATCGTGCAATCAATATGGACATATAACTATAGATTATAGACATCATAATAAAAGCAATTCCTCATGGAGGAATAGGATGAATGCTCATTTAAATATAAAAAGTAGAATTTTGTGCTACAATTATGATCAAAGAGGAAATATTACAAAGGATTTTAAAATGATGCATATGAATAAGATCATTCAAGATAAAAAGGTATATAGTCATACTACTGAGAAGTGGATTAAGAAGTCAAACCTTGTGGACAAGGTGAAGGAGGAGAAAAAGACTAAAGGAGAATAATCTTTGCTACTTCACACTACCTTTCACATTCAAAATGAAGACATGTAATAGTGAGATTGGAGATAACACAACAACCAATATTGTTGGTAAAAGTATCTTAACTTTGGACAATGGGAAGACCAATATAAAGAATTTTATATATGTATAAGACTTGAAACATAACCTGATTAGTGTAGGTTAAATTTGAAACCAAGGATAAACATTGACCTTTCATGATAGAGGATGTGATATAAGGAGAGCCAAATCAAGAAGTTTGATTGCCAATGCTAAGAGGACTGAGAACAATTTGTATGTCTTGAATGACATCAAGAAGGAGATATGATTTATGATCAAGGTGGATGAATGTTTTCTATTGAATATAAGGTTGGGATACCTAAAATTTGATAATCCGATCAAGATTATCTCCAATAAGTCTATGAATAATATACCTAAAATCACCAAACTAACAAATACACTTTGCAAGGCATATAAACATGGTAAGAAAATTAGGTGGATCAAGTATATAGATTATTATACTAAAAGTATTTTAGAGTTAATACATAAATATCTTTGTGGACCTAAAATAATCCAAAACATTCAAGGAGATAGTTATTTCATGTTACACATAGATGACTACACAAGAATGACTTATGTAGCATTCTTGAAAAAAAATAAAAAGATCTTGATATGTTCAAGGCATTCAAGACTCTATTTTAGAATTAATTGATCAAATGCCTAAGATATGATAGAGGAGGAGATTGTTTTTCCAATTAATTTGATTATTTTTGTGAGGTTCATGGGATAAGGAGATAGTTCTCAGTAGTTAGGACACCTCACGAGAATGTGGTAGTGGAAAGAAAGAATATAAGAGCTAATTTGACATTCACGGATACTAGAGATAAGTTAGTACTACAATCTACATTTTGAATAGAGGATAGATAAGAATTAATTTCAATAAACCCCTTATGAGTTGTGGAAAGGAAGACCTATTAATGTAGAATTCTTCAGAGTGTTTGGAAGTACATGCTTCCTCAAGAGAGATGAGGAAGAGTTAAGTAAGTTTGATTCAAGGTATGACAAATTAATATTCTTTGGATACTCATTAGTAAGATCTACCTATAGATGCTATAATAAGAGGTTTTAGAATATAGTGGAAAACACTAATGTGAATATGGATGAAATTGGTTCTAATAAGTCACACTCTTAGTCAAAGAATGCATTAAAAAATTTGGATTTGAAGATTTAAAAAGAATTAATAGAGTCAGATGAGGAAGAAGAATTAAATTTTGAGGAAAGACAAGATTCAAAATGCCCCTCAAGATATATTTAGAGATACCATCCTGAATCATAAATCATTGGTAACAAGGATTCAGGTATGCAAACAAGGAGAAAGATGGTAAGTAGCCTAAATCAATAGAATGTTTCTCTATTGTCTAGGATTGAACCTAATAACCTTGTGTAATTAATAAAAGACAATTTTTGTATAGGTGTTATGAATGAGGAGTTAAATCAAATAGTAATGAATGATACTTGGGAACTAGTTCTTAGGCCTAAAGACAAGAATGCTATTGAAACAAAATGGGTGTTTAGTAACAAGTTGAATGAAAATAGAGAAGTCACTAGGAACAAATCTAGATTGGTATGTAAGGGGTATGCACTTTTAGAAGTGGTAGACTTTGAGGATACCTTTGCTCCAGTAGTAAGATTGAAGGATATTATATTATTCCTATCATATACAAGCTTCAAGGCATTCAAGGTGTATCATGTGGATGTCAAATTAGCTTATATGAATGGAAAATTAGAAAAGAATGTGTACATATACTATCCTAAGGGTTTCTCATTATCAGGTAATAATAAATATGCATGTAGATTGAAAATGGTATTTTATGGTCTAGAAAAAGATCCTATAGCTTGGTATGCCATATTGGACAAGTAATTTTTAGATAAAGGAATAAAATGAGGAGTTGAAGATAGTAATGTGTACATAAAGACATAAAGTGATCATTAGTTGATATTGGTTGGCTATATGGATGACATCATATTTGGTGTAAATAGTGAGAGTATGAGTAAATCCTTTACAAAAGTGATGGACAAAGATCTTAAGATGTCCATGCTGGGACAAATATCATTATTCCTTGGGTTAAAAAACATTTAGTCAAAAAAAGCATATTAATTTCACAAGATAATTACATAAGAGAGATGTTGAATAAATTTAAGATGTACGATTTTAATGTAGTTAACACACCTATGATCATAGGGTATAAGTTAAGCAAGGAGGATGAATCTCTAAAGGTCAATTACACATTATACATGTTAATGGTTGTAAGTTCTTTATACATTATTACCTATATACCTAATATCATCCAAAAAGTAGGTCTTGAGGGGATTTCAAGTAAATCCAAAGGAAAACCATTTACAAATAGTCAAGAGGATACCTAGGTATCTCAAGGGGAATATGGAGTTTGGGTTCTATTATCCAAGGAAGACAGACTTTGATTTAGAAGGTTCTCTTATCCAAGGAAGATAGAGTTTGATTTAGAAGCCTATATAGATGTAGCTAGGACAAGGTGTCTAAATGATAAGAAGAGCACTAGTGGAGGATATTTCTTCTTAGGATAATGCCTAGTGTCATGGATAAGCAACAATCAGTCATTAGTGTCATTATCTATTACTAAGGCTGATTACATTACAACAACTTCATGTTGTACTCAAGTCCTACGAATGAGACAGACCTTAAAAGACTATAATGCAGAGTATGATAGTCGTACTCCCATATATTATGATAATACAATATCCATAAGCATATGAAAGAATCATGTCATGCATTCAACAACTAAGCACATTCCCATCAAGTATCATTTCTTAAGAGAGAAGGTAAGTGAACAAAATTTTAAACTTGAATATGTTTATACAAAGGATCATATTGAATAATTATAACCAAGCCAATTCAAAAGATAACATTTGAGCATCTAAGATAGGAATTGGAATTAATTCCTACCTCTAATAGTCATTGATCAGGTTAATGGGAGCTAATCAAGGTGGTTCATTAACTCCAAGAATAGGTGATGAATGCCAAGAAGTTTTTTGAAGTCATGATAGACATATAGGCAAATTGAAAGGTAATAAAAAATATACTTATACTTATAACTAGTGTGATTCAACAACAAGGTTATTATATACATGTCGAGAATGGTCTATGAGTTTTGATGACTCATATGATAAGCATAAATTGTGAGGACAAAAGTGGAGTATCTAATTATTTATTAAGAAGCTCTATATCAGATAAGAACATATGTGGTGGCCTAGTGAGTGATCAAAGGTTTGATCTAAACCTCTATGTCACTTATGTCAAGGACAAGGTGATTGAGGAATACATGAAGATAGGGGGAGCATGTTTCTGTGATGCTTCATAGACTATATGATATTTTTTGTTTAGATTTTATGTCAAGATGTGTGATTCAAGAAGTTAAACGTAACTCTATGCCATTGATGTCAAAGGGGAGAAAAAGGCTAGTTTTAAATGAGTTATTTCTTGGAAAAAAGGATATGTAGTAGACTAGAAGAATGAGGTGAGACAACTCAAAGTGCTGATAGTATATTTCAATTGTTCAAATGGTATGATCTTGCATTCATAGAGGGATTTAGTGATGAATAGATCTATTTTCAAAGTGATTTAAAGAATAAGATTAGAAGACTATTTTCCATCAATAAAAAAATGGGAGTTTCTTGAGCATTTAAGTGTCATTGATGTTAAAGAGGATGCTATAATCCATTCTTATTATCTGATGAAGTGTTGTTTGTTATTGATGAGAGAGAAAGATGCTTTATCTTGAAAAGTCTTCAAACCATGTCATGAAGTAGATTTTGTCTTGGGGTTTGATTGATCTTTTAAATGATAATACCATCCTAAATTTAATAGTAAGTAGGCTAAGCACGTTTAGAGTATGAGATAACCTTCATAGGTATTTTAATCAATCACTACATACACATGACCCTCACTCAAAGATTTCACCCAAAGCATTCCAAAACCCTATTTGCCCATAAAATGGTTTCATGACCATTATTAAAGGTTAATTATCTCATGTCAATATGTACAAAGCTTACGTAGGTTTAGATATAGTTTCTCATAAAGTTTGAGGTCAAGATTTGAAGGAAAAGTACGTGAATCATTGTTTTAGGCCTTCTTGATCTCAAAAAATGAGGTACTCAAACTTGAGAATCACTTTAAATAATTTTTTGGCACATAAATCTTTATCATGATGGCATCATACTTTCATGGGAGACGGATAAGTGTCCTAGCTAAAATCTATGTTCATTATTTTTGAATTTTGGTGGGAGTTTGCTATGAACAATCACTAACACTGCAAACTTTCTTAAACGTCCCTAGAACCCAAATAAAGACATGATAACCAATATTGGATAAAAACATCCTATAATGAATTTAATTTATAAAAAAAAAACCTATTGTAATAGGTAGATGACTCTCTCAGGTACCTCATGGTGGTACTGGCTTGTCAGAAGATAGAGAAGACCATATAAAAAAGGGCTTATCTATCATATTTTTGTAGTTTCTCTCAGAAATTAGATTGATAAAAGAATGAAAATGGATTAGAGATGATTATATAGAGTTTAGGCATATGAAAATTATGTTTTTTGAGCTATTTTTAGTGTTAGAATTTTTTTTAAAGTTCATTCAAGTTAAGTAGTCACACGCAGATTTGAGCATAAGGAATGGAGTCAAGAAATTGGTCTCCAAGACCAATATTGGTCATTAAGTCATATTATTATATGTCATAAAAAATTACCTTATGGTCGTATAGGTTTTGTAAACATGATTTATATGCCCTGATTATTTGAAATTGAGGTGATTAAGCAGGACAAAGATTAGACAATTAGTGAGCATTCACAGGCCTAATATCATAAAGAACTACAAGGAGTGTTTTCATGAAGTGGTTGGATCTAAAATGTATTTTAGAGATTAGAGGATGTTAGACAAGGTATTTTTGAATTTTATTTGAAATTATATTGTTATCTATTAAGGTGAAAGGTGTTCTGAGGTTACATGGTATACATGTTACTAGGCATACCTAATGCAATCAGGTATCTATGTGTTCTAACGGAGAAAATAAGGCCATAAGGTTATATGGATGACCAATATGTGATTTAATTATGGCTGAATAATATGTTAATAAGATCTTAAATATAATTTTATGACTGATCTTGAAGGAATAAGTTGAATAGTTGATTGTATTATCATATCATCGTTATGCTTGTATATAAGCCAATTACTATTTTCGATGTGTGTGAGTGGAAATAGAAGATGTATGTGTATAATAATGTTGTGAAAAACATTATAAACCCTAAAAGGAGAGAATATAATTATTCTTGAGAATATTTTAGGTTATTTTCATATTAATATCATGGATACATTACCTAATTAGACTTGATGAGGGTTAGACAAAGAAAGAAGAGTGTGCATTAAGAATATAGAGTAGAGTAGGAAGAAGTGATAATCATATGTTTATTGAGAAAAAAATTAATTATATTATTATCATAAATAATATTTTATTGATTTGGTGCTTACTCAAAAATGGATTTGTATCTTCCTATCTAGTGGGTGCTTGCTTAAACATTGGTCAAGTGGGTGTTTGACCGTTAGGGGTTGGTACTCCAAGTTGAGTTGGTGCTCAATAGAATTTGATAATTATATAAACATTTATAATATTTTATTCTAATTGTATAGGTCATATTTATTATTATTCAATTCAAGGGTTTCTCATGCATATTGTGTCATGCTCACTGTTTTAGGTTTGTGTGCCTAGTTCTTGGTGCATTGATTGATCACTCCATTTATCTAATGGTTAATGAGAGGTAATGTATATTTTTAATAGTTTTTTAAGGTTATTGATTAACACCCCCCCCCTCTCAGTTATTTTTTCCTCTAAAAATATCATGGTGATACAACTTAAAATATGAATGTGTGGTAGAGAGTATACTAATTAGTGTTAAAAAAAATTGTACTTAATAGACAACTTCTTGTCCTCTAACTATAATTTACACTTATGAGGCATCCCATTAAATATACATAGATAAGAACACATAAATATGGAAAAATCATACATGTTCCAATGAACACGAATGTCAAATCCACCTAGATACACAAATTTTTAGTTACTTTGACACATAAGAAACACTAAAAATAAATGTTATCAACATTCAAGATGTAGTTGGACACCTCCACCTATGGTTCTTTGTGGTTGAAGAATGGAATTATCACCATCTATTGATTGGTGACTAATATATAGGACTTATTTATTTACCTTTGATCACACCTTGTGAGGAGATGGAGTACATATTATAGAGCATATAATGTCCTCCCCAATGTGATAAAAATAGAGTTTTTAGGGAAAACTCTAGACACATATCAATGAAAGACCCCAAGTAATTTACATGAACTAAAAAAACCTTCATATGCGTGTTTACAATCTTTAATTTCACATTATATTATGCTAATTTAGTATAAGATATGAATATTTGGTATATGTGATATTAATCAATGATGAAATGAAATTTTTATGTAGCCTAGTGATGTATGTTTGTCCTCCAAGTGATATCTATGATTTGAGGACCTCCCCTTACAGATCCATCACTTAAAACACCTTCAATAGGAAAATAACATATGTTCCTAGGATCATGACATTAAAATACACTTGAATACATTTTTTTTATAGATGATCTAGCATCATAAACATTCACAATAAATGTTTTCAATGGTGAAGCCCCATGTGGAGATATCCATCTCTAGTGCTTCATGGATAAAAACTAGCATCGCCACCACATTGAAGGTTTTTAATAACACATATGACCAAATTATTTTGATCTTATCATATCTAGTCACAAAATAGAGTAAATTTTATGGCCTCACAAACAACCTTCCCACTACTTATCAATACTAAAATGTATCTTTTATACATTCAAGAGACTGTTCTTGTCCTCCAACTGACATTTCCACTTCTAAGACATCCCCTAAATAAATAAATCACTCAAAATTTGTATGGATAGTAAAATAATATGTGTAATTAGTATCATATCCTATTAATCCAATCAAATATGATTTTTTATTATTCTCTAAGATGCACAAACATTGAGAATAAATATGGTCGACTTTCAAGATGCAGGTGGAGATCTCCACCTCTAGTGCTTCATGGCTAAAAAATGGCATTGCTACCACATTGAGGGTGGTGAATAATGTATTTACCTATTTTATTGGACTTTAATCATGATATAAATATGGATTACATGTTATGGCCTCAATAACAGCCTTCCCAATATGATGAAATTGTAGTTTTTAAGGGAAACTTTATATGCATTTAAAATAACCCTCCCTATCCTACTCTATGCAGTGATGTGATATTAGTACCATATTATTATGTACATCTTACATATTTATAATTGGTTTATATATTATATATGATAGAGTAAAGACAATATGTGCACCTTAAAATTATAAGTCATTTTCACAAACCAAAATAACCTTCATGTGAATTTTAAGGCCCTATACTTGCAACACATAGCATAAACATCAAACATAAGAGAGGAAACCATGGAAGATGATATAATTATTAGTGATTAAATTAAATTTTTATGTATTCAAGAGACAATTTCCTATCCTTTAACTAGCATTTATTGTTTTGAGACTTACCATTTAGAATACATCAATTTTAACATGTCGGGATAGGCATATTACATGTATTTCCATGACTAACACCTCTAAAGGTACTTTTATAGGGTATGAAATACCCATTCTGGCCTCAAAAGAATATGGTTTTTTTATAATAATACCAATCTTATATTCATATTTTATCAATCTTCTCTTAGGTAAATAATATGAAATTCTATACTAATGATGCCAACCATATGAAGGTGAAAGTTTATTTGGAACTAATAACATACAAATAAATATGTTACTAAGTAATTAAATTTAAGTTTGTATGTAATATATACAAAATCAATGAAATTTGATAAAATTTAATATATTTTCTTTTGAGAACTTGATATATGATGGAATTTCAATCCTAAGAATTATTAGGATCTTCTCTACACTTAATAGTATCAAGAACTGCTTCATGGTTAAACTCATGAACCTACCATAAATTATTATTTAATTTCCTCCCCTAAGATTTGAGAAATTAAACATTTATTACAATAACAAAATTGTAATAGTGTAGTGTATTACTATGTATTTCATAGTTTTCCAATAACCATACATCATATTTTTTGATAGGATATAAATGAAGCCAAGTTTTGGTAACTACCATAGACCTAGAGGTATAATAAATGTTAACCCCATATTTGATCAAGGAAGTCAATTTATTTATTCCTATACATACCAAGATTACTAATATTTTGTTCCATACTAGTTTTCCTCATTTTAATTAACTACAAAATGAAGCAATTGCATCCCAATTTTTTTTAATAATGGTGTAGATAGATAATGATAATTTACTACACAATTATTAATCTTATACCTGGTTACACTAGATTAGATATATGGTAGAATTCATGTGATGATGTCATATCTTTGATTTATAATTATAGTGGAACCTTATATATGTTGATTGGATTTAGATATCTACAAATCTATCCATTCAGCCATTCTTGTTACTCAAACATGTCCTAAACAAAGTACATGTATACAAAATATTCCATGTACCTTGAATGAATGGTCCAATAACTTATATTTAAGATATGAAATGAGTGGATCTCAATCAAACCTATTATGATCATATAATATTCATGCATTTCCAATTGTTATAATACCATAGAGACCATAAATATCTATGAACACTAAAGTTTTATTTTTCACCATGGGCCATTTTCTCATTTTTTAATTCAACAATAGTGTTTGCATTAGTCAGATAAACACATTATTTAAATTTAAGCTCCTCTCTTGTAAGGGATATTTTTACAGATGATAAAAAACTATGACAATCCCATTAACTATGGATAACCTTAGTGAAACTCTAAATATCTTCTATGCTAATGGTAACATAAATCTTGCTCAACCAATAAAACATCTATGCATTCTTAAATAGTGACATGAAATTTTTTGACCAATTATAATGTTTAATGATATTAATTTGCATAGAACATCTCTAAATATCCCTACCTATGCTTTGTATAATTTTATTTATCATCATTAATATATAAATGATTCTCCCTTAATATTTTATGATCTTTTTTTGTACTACCAGCTGCATGCATAGATGTTACATGCATGAATATGGTAACTCATACTAAGTTGTAATACTATGACTGAACCTCTATTTGTGGTTAGAATGTGTAACTCTAAAAATTTCCACTACTAAAATAATATAAACATTGGTAATGTGCCTTTCATTCATATCATCTAGCTCTATCTGTGTTCCTTGCATACACATAAACATTTTCCTCCATGAATTTGACCATAAATTGTTAAACCTTTTTTTGGTAACAAGCTCACACCTTTTAGATTCCTTGCCATATTTTAATTTATATGTAACATATTTGTATTTGATAAAAATAATTAATTATTTTATAATTGTAATTTTAATCTCCTCATTGATATAAATTTTGAATTTTAGCAGTCCATGACCAATGTTGCAAGTTCCATCTAGACATGCTTTGCTTAAAAACAACTATACATATGTCCTTTAAAAAAAATGGTTGGAATAAGTTACCTTACTAATTTTTGAGGGAAGATACATGCCACTATCTTTTAAATTTGTTTTCAATACATAAATCAAAATGTACATGACAAAAAATATCATAATGCATTGAAAATACAACATGATCCCTATAGTAACAAGTGGTGCTTATGTGATTTATTTTAACATATAAGAGTTTGGTAATCTCTAAATTTATTTGACTAATAGAAAATTTTGGATATTTATATAAAAACATAGAGTATATTTATTTTTGGTTCATTTCCAATAAATGTTTCAGATGTTGTTCATAGTATGAAAACCAACTCTTATTTTAAACACATCTCTTGTATTGGGTGAAATGTTAGTGTTGTCTTTCCAAAATTCTAAAACTAAATATTTGGAAGCATTGACTATAGACTTATATTTTTATGGAAGTCTACCAGAGATCACCCAAAATTAATTTTTATTGACATTATCAAATATTTTGAGCATATCAATTAATTTGATTAGTTTTTTTATATCTAGGTTTAGTGTTTTGCTTGTTTTCTATCAAGAATTTTATTTATATCTGACCACTTACTATATAAATTGTAATTATGCATCAAGATCCATTTCTATATTTGAGTTATAATTTGACACATATAATGTGGTATTAATCATGTATATTTTCAATAATTACGTGATTTTGACCATAAATATTAGATGGTTTTAGTCCTAGGAAATTCAAAGTAGGTCTCATCCTAAGAAATTTCATGAGTGAAAAAAATAATTGAGATTTTTTATTATCATTTAAATCTTCAAATTAAGTATCCTAAATTATATAAGCTTTTATTTTTAAATGGTGGTCAGATATTTTCTTAGCCATTAGTTTCCAAATGATTTCATAAACTTTTTTGGGGCTGTTACTAATAGTACAATTTATTGATTTGGTGTTTCTATATTGTCATCTTCACTACTAGTTTCTTTATTTTTTATTATTGTATAGTTCACTTCATTCTTAAATTTACTATTCAATGTTTTGATGGGATTTTAGTCATTATTAATTTTAACATTATATGTTTCCTTGTAATTTTATTAAGTGTTATGGGTAAGACATAATGTATATTATCATCATCACCAAATTTAAAAATTATCTAACTTGAATTCACACTTACAATATAATTTGGACTTGCAGGTAAACATTCATCATAACTAATCATTTCATCATTATCCATGACATTTTATTCTTTGCTAATAGTATGTTTACCATGTATCGAAATAATTATTTAAATTCTTTCCCATTTTTCATATCAATAGTTGTAACCGGTTCAACATTTTGCACTATTGTTTTACTTACTCTATAACAATAGATGCCACCCATAATTAGACAAATTTGATAGGTTTTGAAGGTGAGGATAAAAACAACTTGATAACTTTTATCTTGCACTTTGAATAGTACATAGTGATGTAAATCATAAATATAGGGAGGAAAATCATGAAATAAAGAAAATATTAATGTTAGAGAAAGTGTTATATTGGTAATGCAAGGAAGACATACATGCTATAATGTTTACATGTTATAATGTGTATGCATTTTTTTGAATACATGTTGTTTATAACTTTTAATCAAGGGTTATTTATACATTTTTTCAAAGGGTTTAATTATACCTTTTTTTAATTTATAATTAATTAAATTTGTGATAAAATCAAGGCTAGTGAAACATAAATTTTATCCTATTCAATCAATTGAATCATAAATAAGTTCAAGGGGCTCAATTTGGCCCAAATCACATCTCTGATTACACCAATTAACTAATTAGATAAATTCAAGATGGAATCACAAATAATTTATCCTAAAATCATGTCATAATTTTAGAGTTGTGTTGAATAGGCTCATTTATTATTGAACTAATTGATTATTTGGTTCATACAATGATAAAATTGGTGTTTATTGAGCTCTGTGTCACATCACATATAGTTTTAATTTGGTTTGAAAGGGCCTAAATTTTTATAAAATAACGTTAATAAATTAATTAAATAACTAATTGGATCTACTTATGAAAACGATTAGGGATAATTAAGCCCTTCATCAAATCCTATAGTCATAATTAAGATGAAGGGACACATATTGGCCCCAATTTCCTTTATGATTAGGTCATTTGACTATTTAGTTTATTATGTGATGAAATTTGGGTTGATTGATGCCTAAATCATGTCTTATATAGTTGAAATTAGGACCACATGTTTGGATCTGGCCCAAATCACATCATATATTGGTAGTCATGTTTAATGGCCTCATATTGGACCAAATTTCCTCTTTGATTGCATGTGTAATAAAAATAGGGTTGATTAAGCCACAAATTGCATCCTATACAATTTATTAGGCCATGAATTAGGTTCATAGGGTTTATTTTGGATAGATTCACATCTATGATTTCACCAATTTACTAACTGGATCAATTCATGATGAAATATGAAATAATTTAGCCCAAAATCACATCCTAATGTATTTAAATTCAAGGGGATAAAATTATCCCCAATTATATTTGTGATTAAACCAATTGAATATTTGATTCATGTAATGTTTTTTGTTTTTTGTTTTTTAATAAAAAATTTAGCCCCTTATCACATACTAAATCATCAAAATTAGGTCTAAAATGGGCTTAATTGGGCCCAAATCACACCACTTATCACACAAACTGACTAATTAGCTTAGTTTATGATAAATTTATTGATAGTTGAGCCCAAAATCAAATTTTATAGTCATAGTTTGATAGAAGGGACTAAAATTAGCCATAATTAAATTCATGATTGAGTTACCTAAGTATTTACTTAACTATGTTATAAAATTAGGGCTGGTTGATGCCCAAATCATATCCTATATAGTTGAAATTATGTTTACATGGCTCAATTTGGCCCTAACACATCCTATAATTGTGGTTAGGTTTAAGGAGCTCAAATTGACAATAATTGCTTCAATGATTTAAATTATACTAAAATTAGGGTCAATTAAGACACAAATTTCATCCTATAGAATCAATTAAGCCATAACAAATTTTATGATGTTCAATTTAGCCCAAATTACATCTTTAATTACACCAATTGACTAATTGGATAAAATCATGATAGAATTATGGATAATTGATCCCCCATCATGTAAAAATCTTGTAGTTATGTTAAAGTGGATCAAATTATCCCTAATCTCATATTTTATTGTGCCAATCAATTATTTGTTTTATACAATCATAAAATTGGTGCCAATTTAGCCCCATGTCACATCTTATATAGTCAAAATTATGTTTGAAAGGGTCTCAATTTGGCCTAAATAAAACCATTTATTGTATAATCTAACTAATTTCTCAATCTATGATAACATTAGGGATAATTTAGCCTGCAACCACATTCTATAGGCAATAAGATCTCGAATTGGTCACAACCACCTCCTTTATTGAACAAACTAATTATTTGGTTTATTATGCGATGATATTGGGGTAGATTAAGCCCAAAATTACATCATATATAATTCAAATTATCTTCAAATGGCTCACATTTTCCCAAATAACATCATTAATTATAGAAATTGACTAATTAACTCAATATATGATGATAGTATAACTAGTTTAGCCTTAAATAAAATTATATGGTTGTAGTTACATTCAAGGGGCTTACATTGAAATCAATTTCCTTCATGATTGAACCAAATGACTATTTCATTCATTATGTGATGACATAGTATATTATTAAGATATAAATCACATCATATATAGTCAAAAGTATGCCTATCATCAATCGAAATGACTCTTTGGTTCATTCTCTGATGAAACTCAAGTAGATTAAGCCCTAAAGCATATTATTTAGTTGTAGTTAGTTTGAAGTGGCTCAAATTGGTCAAAATTACCTTTGTAATTAAACCAATTAACTAAATATTTTACATTAGGGTTGATTGAGGCCAAAATTACAACCTTTATTATTAAAATTAGGTTAATATGGTTCAATTTTTCCCAAATTACATCACTATTTTCACCAATTGACTAATTGACTCAAAATGTCATGAAATTAGAGTTAATTTAATCCCAAATCACATATTATACTTGAAGTAAGATTAAAAGGGTTTTAAATGGCCCTAATTAACTCAATTTATTAAAAAATATAAACTCTTTTATTCATTATGTGATGAAATCATAGTTGGTTAAACCCCAAATCACATCCTATATAGTTGAAATTAGCTTCATGAGCTAAAGTTAGCCTGAATTGCATCACCATATTGATTATTTTCTCCATATGGAAGTGTATATATTAACACACACCACTATTATAATAAAATAAATGACATGTATACTTCATGTTTACATCAATTTTGGTGTTCAATTCAACTTTAGGGACAATAAAAAGTTATCTATATAAACTATGATATATTTTTATGTATCTTTGTGTATGTTCTTAGTGATCACCAATCACATGGAATAAATATGTTATAATTTATAGTCATGATAAATGAGAATAAATAGATACATATACATCCATACATATAGTAATGAATAAGTGATTCTAAAAGTGTGTTCACATTATAACATGTATGCTATTTTACTATGTCTAGCTTTAAAAACATGCCTACATGCTCACAAATGGATTAGATTCCTAAGCCTCAGTCCTAAACCTTAAAACATAGCCAATTCCATCTTTTTTTATAGAAAATAAAAAATCCAACATATGCCATCATAAACACTATGAATTTCATCAACATATTTCCTAAGATTATTAATACAACAAGAACAACACACTCCTCTTTACAAGTATATTGATTTTAAAATTATTTGACTATTTTAATGTTTCAGTCTATATTGAATTCTATGTATATATTTATTATTCCATTATATTTTAAAACTATAAATGTCTATATTTGTTTTTGTATCATTTTTTTGTTCATCCAAATGCAAAATAAAAATGACTACAAACTAGGACTAATTATATATACATTTTTTTAAAAACTAATTTTGTTGAGGTAGTAAGTGGTTGGTGCATGACCGACTATCCATTTTGTTAATGATTTTTTAGGTTTATTTAATCATAAAATTAATTAAAAATTAAATATTCATTAAAAAAACATATAGGTTATAATGTGATAATCTGTAATAATATAAAATGCAAAATTAGATGACTTATACATGGACAATTGAACCCAACCTATAGATCCTCTTTCTTGGTCACTCAACCCTTCTTGGTTAGGCTTTCACTGATTCCCAGTCACCCATAGCTTCCTAGACTTAGATTTTTGAGACCAAAGCAACACTCTTAGACTCAGATCCACCCCCCTAAGTCTCATCCTCCTATGACAATAGTGCCCAACTTGGACATGAGCACCAAAATTTAGGGGTGTCTTGTTTATAGTGATATTTTTCAAGTTCACTTTAGCCTAACATGGTCAAATTTTCCTAATTCCTTATCTTTTCCCTTTTTCGCCTAATACAAGCTCATCTATCCCAAAATTATTGGTTTCCATATAAAAGTTCTTTCAGTGTCCATTTATAAGGGTTGACACTCATTCACAGGAAATAAGCAAGAATACAAGAAAGTACACTAAAGCACTCTTCCCTATTCTATGCATACATCCTTCCAAAACCAATTCAAGCCTATTAAAGTACTCATACCTATCCCTAGTCATTCAAAAGTACATTTTATTTTCACATATAGTTACATACATCACACAATTATACCAAGCACTTCAAAATGGGATAACTACTTTATGTTGATCCCTCTTTAGAGTATTGGTATGTAGGCAATGTGCTCACAACTAAGGTGAAGTGTGTCCTACGTATCTTTTACACACTAACCACTTCTTTCTTTCCTAGGTTTGTTATTCAAATTCAAGTACTAGGAGAACCTAAGGGTTTTAAATATTAAATTCAACACATAGTGAGCTCCATACAAAATTAGGCTATGATATTTCACTATTAAGGTGTTACAAGCCTATCGAGCAAAACCCAAAAAAGCTAGACCACCAAGAAAAAATCACTAGAAGTGGACAACAACATTGAAAGTGGATAATAACTTTAAAACGTGGTCTACAATACCAAGTAGTAGGATGTCCTATGTTTTGTTATACTATCCAATCCAATCATATAGCTTTGGATCTTGTTTATGACAGTCTACCATCCCTACATAGCAATTTAAAAATATTGAAGCATCTATTTTGACCCAGAATAAGCTATGTCTAATTTCTCTACACTTTTTGCTATTTTACAAAAAATAAAATGCATATCTATTTGCATAAATTAATAGGCTAATTGAGAGACACTAATTACTTAATTACATTTTCTTAGACCTTTATTATCTTAGGAATTAAACACTTAATATCCAAAAAAGAATAAAACATTCGTTGAACCTGAGTTACTTCAAAATTCTACACAAAAACTTTAGAAACCCTAGGGTTAACTATTTTTGATTTTTTACAATATTTTCTTTATTTTTCCTAATTTAAAAAATATAAAACTAAAAATTAATTGAAATATTTTCAATAAATTCACTCAAACCCTAGTTTGCACATACTAGGTCTTATTTGCATACAAAAACTTTCAAACCACTAGAAAAAATATACTATTAATTTTAGAAATATTTTCATATTTTTCCTCAATTTTTCAAAATTAAAACTACAAATTTTTATAAATTTTTGAAATTACTGCACTAATTTTATAAAAAAATCATTCAAAACCCTAGTTGCATCAAATACATTCTCAATTATTCTTTAGTAGTTTTTGCATAATCTTCTAAAAATTTAGTTGCATATTTAAATTAGAGAAATCAATTTCAAATTTAAAAGTTCATAGTAATTTGCAAATAATGTTTCTAGAAAATTTCTAGTGGTATATACTAGCTCCTTTCGGTTTTTTGAGGTATCACCTTACATGTTTGGTAGCTTAGTATCCTTTTTGTGTAATTTCTAACTCACTACATTTTGGACTATGCATTTATTAATTTTAGTACTTTTCATTTCTCCCACATTCCCTACTAAAACATATTGCAAAACATTTAAAAACATTTCAAATTGTTTTCCTACTTTACCAATAGTTTAATATATTAGTTTTGATGAAACTGATAAAAGAGAACTTCAATAACTCTTAAGCAAACATCTAGATATGCAAGATGACACGGTTAGAATTTTATAAGATTAGTAAAAAGTAACCAATGGGAAATCTTCTCAAACCACAGAGTAGCCAGTTTTAAATGACACTACGGGGGGCAACTATTTCTCAACCACCCCTATAATAACACAACCTTATTCTATGCCACCAATTGTATCTATTACATCCCTATCTCTTGATGTGGTAGCCCTTTTATAAGAGATGTGATCTCTTTAATCCAAGGTATAACATATTGAGCAAGGTACCACTAGACCTACATAGGCATTAGATTCTTTTCCTCTTATGCATACACTATTGGCATGTCGTATTGCTTCTACACCCTTGTCATAAGGATTTGTTCAACCCAAGATTACTATTTATGATGGCAAGGGTGATCTAGAGACACGTTGGAGAGATTTTCACATACCGTGTTTGGATTATGTACCCAATGAATCACTACTTACAAAAATCTTTCCATGAAGCCTAAAGTATTATGTTATACAATGGTTTTATAGTCTACCAAATCAATTGATCACAACTTTCAATCCTTTAGCAGACATTTTCCTAGCACATTTCAGTATCAACATTCATGACAAGGTCTCATATGCATAGATTGTACAATAGAAACAAAGGCCAAATGAGCCTCTCATGGATTATTTTCTTAGATACAAGAAAATTTTAGCTAAGTTAACTATCCCCATCATTGATCAAGAGCTATAGGACATCTTCAAATAAATCCTTATACAAACATTGTATGAATCCATTATGTTCAAAATATTCTCATCCTTCATTGAATTGTGTCATAGACTTAAGGGAAGAGAAGTCAAGTTAATTTAAATGGTCAAAATCAAGTATTTAAGTACTCCAGACACAAAAAAAGATTAATAATAAAGTCCTATACAAGGTCAAAATTAGTGACAACAAGAATCAGAATCAACCAACAATCAATATGAATTTAGAGCCCCCTCAACATATGGTTTTATTAGCACCTCTTCGATGAGAATTTACCAATTTACCATTTTTGTTAGCCAAAGTTCTATTGTAGCTATTGGAATGTAACATCATCACTCTCCCACCTCTTCAGGAAGCAGGTCTAGCAAAGCCTCTTCCACGTGGATATGATCAACATGTATTTTGCAAGTTTCATAGGGCACCAAACCACACCAAAAATATATTAATTAGTTTTTGACAAAAGATACAAGATTTGATTGATGACAATCTACTTGATTTGGATAATTCAATTGAACCTCCAAAGACAAAACCAACACAAGTTAAAGCTTTGAAAATCTTTTTGAATCCATTTCCACAACATTCAAAGTAAAATAAAGAATACACATCAGGTATTCATCATACATACCATACACATCCTCCACCAGTTACATACTAGGCACCTTTACTTGAGGCACATATTTTGAGAAGTATGATAGGTGTGTATGAGTCTAGAGTTATAGATAGGCCTTCTATATTTTTTTCAACATCTGGTAGATTCAACAGTGTTAGTATAGTTTTCTTAGATATAGGGGGTTATGTATGACATGATGGTTTACACTTTTAGTTCAGATTGGATAGTTAGCATAACTTCCAGACTAGAAACCATATTATTGACATCAATGACTTGAGACAATTTATGTGGCACATTGATCTTATTTTGTTTTTGATTTTAGTTTATTCTAGGCATTCTCAATAGTTATGTGCCTTATTCCATCTACAGGTGGTGGACATCAAATTTTGAGGTAAAATTTCATACAAGTTCATCTTTTTAAGTACCTAAGTTCATGAGTTGCCTTTTATATAAGCCTAGTACATCAATTATGGAGTGGCTTTCACATAATCCTAGTTTCTATCTTTCAAAATGGCTAAGAGTTTCCTAGTTTTTAGCACACATTTAGCTATGCATGCCAGAATGTATAATTTTTAACACATTCATGGGATCCATGAGTCATCTCATATGAAAACTATTCTAAACTGGTATCACTTCATAGCTTCACTTCATGGGGTAATGATGGAGCCAAAGGGCCAACCTTTGTATTCTTGAACCACCTATTTTAGAGGGATTGGACACACAATCCCGACATTGATTAACACACACATGATTCATTAACTTCACTTAGTTGGTGATGATGGAGCCAAAGGTCCAACCTTTACATTCTTGAGCCACATTGTAAGGAATTGAGCACTCATCGCTATTCATGATATTACTCTTGATTCACTTAGTTGGTGATGATGGAGCCAAAGGTCCAACCTTTACATTCTTGAGCCACATTCTAAGGAATTGATCACTCATCTCTACTCATGATATTACTCATCAGAATCTAGCATCAAAATAAGTTTTGTATTAGTTCATGTACCTAGTGAGGTGTATTCATTCTTCTCTTTTCCTTTCCTTAGATTTTGTATTTTATTATTTTAAATATATTATATATAGTAAAAACTGATCTACTACATGTTTTTATTTACAGATTCACACATCACATCATGCTCTCTCCAGACACATCCAACATCACATAGCTCCATGAGATTTTCCTTTAGAGGTAAGTTTAGGTATGCTTTATATTTTTCCTTTATCCTAGTATTTAGCTTTGTTACATCACTAGAAAAAAATCGGGGGGGGTGGGGGGTTGCAAATGTAATCATATAAAAATGTGAAAATGGATGGCTTAGGCATGGATAATAACACCCAACCTATAGGTCCTCTTTCTTTCTCACTCAACCCTTCTTAGCTAGACTTTTACTTATTTCTAGTCACCCATAGCTTCTCAAACATAGCATTTTGAGACCTAGGCAACACTCTTGGACTTAGATCCATCCCCCCAAGTCTCAACCTCCTAGGACAATGGCACCCAACTTGGATAAGAGCACCAAAATTTAGGGGTGTCTAATTTTTAGTGTTATTGTTCAAGTTCACTTTAGGCTCAAATGGTTAGATTTTATTGATTCCTTATCTTTTCCCATATTATCCTAATACAATCTCATCTAACCCATGATTATTATTTTCCCTATAAAATTCCATTTAATGTCCATTTAGAAGAGTTGACACTCATTCACAAGAAAGAAGAAAGAATATAAGCAAGTAGACTTAAGCACTCTTCCCTATTATCTATATATATCCTTCCAAAACCAATTCAAGCATATTCAATTACTCATACCAGTCCTTTAATCATCCAATAGTACATTCTAGTTTCTCATCTAGTTGCACACATCACACAATTTCATGAAACACTTTAAAATGGGATAACTACATTAGTTTGATCCTTCTTCAGAGTATTGGTATGTAGGCACTATGCCAAGACATGGGGTGTCAACTACATCCAATGTATCCTTTACACTCTAACCCCTTATCTCTTTATCAATTTTGTTATTCAAGTTTAAGTATGAGGAGATCCTAAGGGTTTTGAAGATTAAATCAAAAACATGATGAGCTTCGCATAGAATCAAGCTTAGATATTTCACTAACAAGGTGTTACAGGCCTATCCAATGAAACTTAAAAAATCTAGACCACTAGATCAATAGCATCAGAAGTGGAAAACAGCACTAGAAGTGGACAATAGCACTAGAAGTCGATAAAAACACTAGAAGTGGACAATGACTTTGAAAAGTTGACTACAATGCCTAGTAGTAGGGTATCTTGAGTTTGGTACTCCTATCATATCCAAAAATAGAGTTATGGGTCTTGTTTATGATAGTTTACCATCCATACATATCAATTTTCAGATCTTGAATCATCTATTTCAACCCAGAATAAGCTACGTTTGATTTCTCTACACTTATTGCTATTTTTAGAAAAGATAAAATACATATCTATTTGCACAAATCATTAGGCTAATTGAGACACATTAATTAATAATTTACATTTTCTCATACCTTTATTTTATTAGGTACTTAATTTCCTGAAAATCATAAAACATAATCTCATTTGTATTTCAACCAAATGGTTTCATAAAATACTAAATGATTCTAAAAAATAGGGGAGAGCACATGGAACTATCTACTATGTTTTTCTATAAGAAACTAGAGTTTCTCTTCAAATTTTGGATGTTTGACCTACTTGACCATTTTTATAAGAAAAATAGTAGTATATAAAGTAGACTCAATATGTTACAATTCTTATTTTTATATCATCTTCAAATTTGTAGTTTAGCCATCTCAAATAATCTATTGAAGTTAAGATTTACCATTTTTCATAAATTAAATGTCCACATAAGACCCCATTTTGGCCAATAATTTTCATACACTTACCCATAAGTGACATTTGAATGCCAAATATTGATAGTTATCAATAAAATTAGATGATTTATTGAAAAAAAAATTAAGTGCTTAGAAAATAATTTTATTTCAATTCTTGACATTGGATTTTGTGATTTGATCATGCATAGCGAATACTAAAGTAATGATTAACACTTCCATCCATGATCTTTTTGTTGATTTTTACATCAAATATTATTTTCAAAATTTACTTATAACAAGGGCCTAGTAATAATTGAGGGAAAACACATGCCCCTCAATGACTCCATCATTTCTAATTTGTTGCAAGGTATTGTGAGAAAATTAATGTTTAGGAAATGAAATAAATTTACCAAAGATGTGTGTATAATCATGTAAAAGGAATTGAGGTTTTAAAATTATAGGACTATATGAACATGTCATAAAATTAGATATAATTTTTAAGGTTTCCAAGAATGTAACCATACGATTATAGCAGTGTCATGATAGAAGTGGTATAATTTTGCTCTAAATAATAATTTTTGTTGTTAGTTAAAGGATTTCTATGTTTTATCTTCCTTGATGTCTAGACATGTATCACCTCAATTGCATCATCTATCTATCTACAAATTTTAGAAAAAATAAATATTTTTATTAAAACCCTATCTTTGCACATTTTCATTATTATATAATATTCTTTTACAAGTAGTTCAAAATTTCATTGTTTATTTAAATTGTTTGAATTAGATCTGAATTACACATTTTTTATGGGTTGATGTATTCCATTTTGATTAATACCAC
>JARHVA010007033.1:175000-237500 GCA_037957365.1 Torreya grandis
CATCATCTTCTACATTGTGATGGTGTAGGTTCTCGCTAAGAATATTTCACTTATTGGAATGATGAGTTTTATGTGTAACATATTTGATAGGATTTCATATTTTATTCATCTCCATGGGATGTATTTTCTGGAAAAAAATAGTGTGAATACTTGGGTTGTCTTTCATAGATTAAAATGTGGATGCATCATTGGCACATGATTGTAGTTCAAAGTGTATAAAACCTTATCAGACTATTCTACAACCATTGTAACCAAAACTTACATTACATGGTCTCATATCCATTTAGAGTGTATTTTTTATGGATTAATGATCTTTTCCTAGACCTTGGACTTCATATCCCATTTACTACATTAGCTTAGAATCAATTCCCTTGGTGTGTTTCTTCAAATTGCCATACAAGCTTGATGATGAAATGGATAGTGGTGAGTGAAAGTGACTTAAAATGTTATCATCCATTATTATATTTACATCACATGTCATGATTGGGCATGGTATTTCACTAAAAATTAAAGTATTAGGAATTTGAAACATTGTGCACATGGCTTTAAGGCATTCAAGTTCATTATCCTTGGCAGAGAGCTGCCATTGTAGCTTTTACATGAGAAGAAGACATCTATCATCATATTTAATAAGTATGTGGAAGATACGCTCAATAATACTTACATTATTTTCCATGATATTTTTTACATGATTATTGATAGTATTGAAGCCTTTCTCCTTGGACTTATCAACATCTTGCAATTGTTGATTCTAGTTATGGATATTTTGGATTTTCATAAGTAAGTGTGTGTTATCTTATTAATACCTTGAAAGACACACATCCATTTTAGAATTCTTCATACTCTTTCTTTAATTTCCCATGAATTCAATAGATAAAAAATGATCACACATTATAAATACCACTTAGAAATGATATGAAGGATGAATTGTATGATACCACTAATCTAGGGCATAAGGGGTAGGGCTAGTAGACAACCTTATAAAATTGATCAAAGGAAATTATATGTGAAATTGAATTAAAATGGATTTTAATAATTTAAAAAAATTAATGGAATATAAATAAAAAATTGTGGAAAAATCCATTACACATTACACATGGGAGATGGGAAGAATGGTGTCATTTCTATGAAATATGAAGAAAAAGTAAAAGTACATATGCATATAGTGCACAAAAGGACAAGGAATTCAAGTTATTATGATCATAAAATGATAAAAATATTGATTGATTCATCTAGGAGGTCATATAATAAAAACAAGTTGGAAAATAAGGTTCCTAAAATTATAGAAGGATAAGCATCCTAGCTGATTTATCTAGTCTAGGAAGGTTTCGTATGATACATGATCCTTGAAGAATACAATTATTCAAGATACTATAGACATGGAAAAATAGGAATAATTTTTCTCACTTAATTTTAATGTGAGTCTTTTCCCCCTATGTGACTAAAATAATGGAATTAAAAAAAATTATTACAAAACTAGATAGTTACAAGAATGGTTCATATTTTGCCTATGTGATGGTTCAAATTCCTTGTAAATGTGATGGTTGCATTCCCACCAGTGTTGCATTGATTAAGGTATTATTGACATGGTCGAAACATAGAGAATTTAGGATAGAATGTAACATAGTATAATGGTTCTGGGATGTGGATGTTGAGTCATGCACCAAGCTATATTAATGTGTGGTATTTCGTAAGGTGGTACAAAATTAGATAAGATGATGTGTGTCGATATGTGTTGGCATGGTATGTTGGTAAGGTATCAATTCATGTGTCGAGCTAGATTTATTCCAAAAGTCCATATCATTTATATTGAAGTGCATAAGGTTAAAATAGGGTCTATATGAGTGTTACACTTTATTTCATTGATGCATTTTAGTGTTATGGAAACACAAAATACTACATAGAGTCTCAACAATTTCCATAAAGTATATAAGTTGTGTTGGATGCATATGTTTGTGTGTGGTTTTGTGATGTTAACAATATTTCCTTAGTGCCTTGATTTAAATTGGGGATGAATCAAGCAAATTTAATAATGCATAAGGAGATACTGCAAGTTCCATAGTAATCCAATTCTCTTGACACAACCTAAATTCTATGGGTATGTTCCATTTGTGAACCATCTTACCTTTCCAAAAATATTGTATCATCCTATATAGGTTTATATGGTTAAAATTATGTGGGGATGGGAATTAATCTATTAAAACACTATGAAATCCTATGAAACTATCCTCTATGGTTTATGGCTTTTAACTGTTAGAGATTTATGGTAACCTAGAGGATGAGTTAGACATTTTCCTTTCGCATGGGAGATGCACTTGATGTATAAGTTTTGAAATTAGTGTAAGGATAGATAAACATAACATAATAAGTATGATAAGATCTAATCTCTTGGATCCTCCTTCATCCTTAATGAGAAATGGTCCTATTTAATGTTAACTTTGGGTCCATGATAAGGTTGTTGAAATAATGATCCATTTAAAAACTATCACTACTAGCATGATAATGTTTATTTTGATTATTGAGAGGGAATTTATGATGTTAAATCCATGGAAATATATGTACATTTGTAGCTACATTTTTTTAATGATGGATGGTTATGGATGTCAATTATCCTGCAAGTATAAAAAATGAATTTACTATTTATGGAAGTGTGTTTTTAATCTTTATATAAAAGTGTCTACTTTTATATGGATGTCTATGAATTTCAAAGGATGTACATGACCCTTGTATTCTAATGCTAAGAAGTGAAAGTCTGTGAGCTCATACTACCTTAATAAGGAATTTGAAGAATTGTTATTTGCAAGATTAGATTGGAGACCAAGTCTATACATTTATTATGGATGTTATATGACCAATAATGTAACAAGATATAAATTATCATAAATTAAATTTAATGCTATGGTGATGGATATACCAATGATATTTTGTTGTATGAGTTTGATGTTTAGTAGTGAAAAATATCATATTTAGGAGTGAATTTGATTTAGAAAACTTTGTGCTCTAAATTTGTATAAAAATACAAATATTTATGTGTTGGATTAAGACATGATATATTAAAAGTTGTCTTGTTCACAATAAATAACTACAGAGGTGTTGGTACATAATGTAAGTTTCACTATGTAGAGATCAGTGTATACATAGTGAATTACATGTAGTTTTTTAATCCATTACATTATTGATGAATAAATTTGGCACTTATAATGTTGATTTATAGAGGAAGATAATTTTACCCATATATCAAGGTCTATCCATCCACATTGTAGCTTAAAAAATGTGCATTTATTTACATAGGAATGTCTGTGAAGAAACAAGTGGATTATGAATGACTGCTTATTTTAGAGAGAATGAAAGTATGAATATCCAAAAACTACTTGGTTTTATTACCACTATGATGAAAATGGTTGTTGGTAACTCAAAAGTGTAGTGTCTCTCTCTGACAAGATAACCTTCTAAGTTATTACAATTGATCCATCTAAATTTCTTTACATTGAGAGTGCATGCCACCATTTAGGTTTACAAATTTGTTGGATTTTTATTTATTTTTTGTTTAGGTTTATAATTTTTGTAGTTATACACATGTGAATTTGGATTTATTCTATGTTTAAATTACTGATAAACTTGATATTATGATTTCTCTTGGTGTTTATTTTGAGACACACGCTAGGCTACATTGTGATGGCATAAGTTTAAGCAGAGAAGATTTTAATATTTGAAACATTGAGTTATATTTAGATCATGATTTGTATTTTCATATGGGTTTTTCATATCCATGGTAGGGATTATATGGTGACACAAAAGTGAAAATACTTGGGTCATCTTCCATAGAGTCCAATGTGGATGTAGTGTCAGCATGTGATTGTAGTGAGAAGCGTATGGAAAATTATGATGCAGATGGTGTAACTGAGACCTATATGTCATGGTGCCAAATATATTTAAATTATTTTTATTATTCTCTAACCATATTTACCCATACATTGGAATTCACATAAAATTTTCTCCAAAAACTTGGAACCAATTCCCTTTGTGTGTTTATTGAAATTTCCAAACAAGATTTCTAATGAATTAGACTTTGGTGACTAACAGGGACTTGAAACATTATTATAAATCATTGTATCCACATCACATGTCATTATTTGACATGGTGTTATAATTTAAAATATAATATTAGGCATTTAAAACATTGTGCACTTGGATTCAAGTAGCTCAAGTTGTTTTTCCTTGGTAGAGAGCTCCTACTGTAGTTATTGCAGGAAAACAAGACATATATCCTTAGATTGAGGAATGTTGTGGAGGATAGGATAAACAATAATTAAATTTTTTTCCATGATATCTATTTGTCTCTCCATGATCATTATAAATCCTTTCTCCTTGGACTAGAGATTCTAATGCAACTGTTAATTCTAGTGTTATAGATTTTGGACCTGCATGAGTAAGCATGCGTTATCTTCTATGTAATTTGATATATACACCTCCATATTTTAATTATCCTTTTTATTTCCTTATTCACCCATGATCATGACATAGAATAAAGGAACCATGCATTCTAAATACCCATTGTAAATGATATTAAGGGTTTATGCTTTGATACCAATGGTCTAGGGTGTGGGTATAGGCCCAAAGGGAAACCTATTTAAATAAATTTAATGTGGTTATATGTGGAGGTCCATTAAAAAATATATGTAGAATATAAGAATGTGTAATTTAATCTAAAAAACATATGAAAAAAATTACATGTTGAGCACAAGATATTTTTAGAATAGTGCCACTTATATTCTATAGAAAGAATAGGTAAAAGTACATACATGTGTGATGTATATGAAGATATGTAATAAAATATCATGTGATTATAAATGGATAAACATCATAACTAATTTATCTAGGCTGTAGTATCATCAGACAAAGTAGTGAAGTTAGGTTTCCACAATCACAGAGGGATAAAAATCCTAGATGATATAATTAATCTAAGAAGGGCTCATTTAGTAGGAGATGCTCAAGGCATGAAATTATTCGTCATACTATAAATATGGATGGATAGAAATGATGGACAATCACTTGATTGTTATGTGATTTATTATTTTTGTGTCTCTATCGGTGTTACCATATATATCATTACAAGAAATCTTTATCAATAGATAGTTAAAAAAGAAAATAGTTAAAATAATGGGTCATATTATTCTTATGTGGTGGTTCAAAATCCCTTATTATTTATCTCTATAAGTTCTGTAGACATTGAAAAATTGTGTTGTCTAGGTAAGCTTGTGTGCAATTGTGTGATGTACAAAATATTTTATTAGTGCCATGATTCAACTTGGGATGAATTGGATAATCATAACAATGAGAAAAAAGATATCATATGTTCCATACTATGCCAATTTACATTGAATGACCTAAAATTTATGGGTATGAACTAAATATGTAGAATCATACATTTTTGTAAAACTCATCCCGTCATCTAGAGGTTCACATAGTTAAATTTTATGTGGGGATGGGCATTGATCCTCAAAAACACTCTAAATACCTCTGAAACTGAACACAATGTAGAAGATACTGGGAACATTTATGAGCAATACCTAAATATTTTTATAAAATATGGTGTCTTAGATCCTCTTGGATCATAATTAAATTGAACATGTTGAAATTTAGCTTGCTTAACCAAGTCACTTTTAATAAATTACATAATGGTGTCCCTATTGCATAGGTACCAATGTCCAAAAAATGGTCATAGATTTAAAATTATGCATAGCCAAATTATGGCTTCACAAACAATATCATTTGTTTGAGTTGAGGAAAAATTCATTAATGGTGGATGATGCTTTGGTGGATATTTATATGATTAATTATGCATCGTAAATGGTCCTAGTTTTACTTACATAAAATTGTGATCACACTAAAATGTGTAACTAGTGGCAAGGAAGTATTTGGATATGAGTTATATATTTATAGTTGGCATGTAAATCAATGTTGGCTAAATGATTTAACTATGAGTGGAAAATATGGCAAAGTAAGGTAGCAAATTTTGTGTGTTTTGGTCAAATACTTCATATGTATCCAAATGAGGATGTAACAATTCATGAGGCACATTAATTAATTCAATAAATTTGTGGCTGGGAGTCATATGATGTCAAATTATAATATTGTGTTCTATTAGGTGGCTAATAACTATTTTTAAAAATAATAAAAATACTTAATAAAGTATATTTAGGTTTTTGAATTTTTTAAATGTAATGTGTCTTTTTATATATAAGTTACAACATATATGTTTTAAATAATTTCAGATCATAGAAATAAAATATTTTCATATAGGGATTGGAGGTATAGTGACTTTTTTATGCCAACATGTGGGACAGACTATTATATTTTGATTAGTGTATAAGTTACTAGACTAATCATTGGGCCCAAACTATAATAATGTGGTCAAGATGTTATCATATATTTATCCATTCAGGTCAATCAACATATTATACCATTATACTCTTTAACTCCCACTTAAAACATTGCTTTCTATATACCATCAGATGTGCATCAAATCTTACAATGGGTTGATTGGTGAAAAAACTGGTCACTATTGCGTTTATTTATTTATTATTGGTGTAGTCATATGACAAAGAAAAATAGATTTTATAGAAACTTTTATTTTGATAAGTGGTAGAACAAATCTTGGTTGATATCCTGCCCATTTTCAATGATGATGTATATAATGATTCAAATAACCCAGGATTTGAATGGTTTAGAATTTAGAGTAAAACATGTTTTATAGTGTCATTTTAAGAGATAATCATTCCAAATGTGTGAATGTCCATTGTCAATACAATGGTATGCATGAAAGCATATCATCAAGGTGATGGGCATGTTGAGAAAAAAAAGGTTTGAAAAATGTTGAAGAACTTTTAGCCAATAATCACAATGTAAATATAATGTTAATTATAAATTAAAAAATGAATATAGATTTACATGAACTAATATGTTATGTTAAACATAATGGACACTATAGGATTCAGAGGTGTATGTGCCATTTTAAAACATTGATATAAATTTTAAAAAATTTGTGGACCTCACAAAAGATTATGTATTGCATCCTACTACAATAGATAATATTTGTTGTGTCTTTGTAATTTCATTTGTTATCATGTTTAATGATTGTGTCAATTAAGTTTTATATTATTTTGATACATATGTTGTAATGTATATGGGTCATGTTCAAATGATCCAACATAAAGCAATGTTGAAGAACCTAGTGAAACTAAAATAGAAAGGATGAAATATATGCTAGTAAAATGTTTCAAACTACTCGTGGGCATAGGAAGTTTAATTTTATTATAGATGGAATTTTAAGATGCCTATAATAAGTTTATGGAAAAGATAATTAGTAGTGAATATGGCATTTGTCACCGTACAATATAGCGATTCAAGCTTTTACAAGACGAATATGGAATGTGGCTAAGGCAAGAGTAGGAGTTTTTTTCAAAATTATCATGATTTAACGACCCATACCTTCTAAAAGTGTACATGTCCTACCCAAACCAATGGGAGAGTCTAAGAGAAAGACTTCCAATGACATGATAGAAAAGGCTACTGATGGAGAATTTATATATCAATCGAATATTTATTTTTAGAATGCATTATTTTATACTCATATTTAAAATAATAAATTTAACTTATAATCCACTTTTACAGTATTGACTAAAGGATCCAAAACCATATAATTATATACCTATATAAATAATGAACATGAACATTGCATAATAAAAGAGTTCTTTATAATTCCTTAACGTTTCAGAAAAAATCACTAGTAGCAGGGTCATAACAAGACTCATCATAGTTTTCAAACATCTTCCCAGATTATGCATATATTACTGTTTTAGAATAAGGTAAATAAGATTCATTTTATAATAGTTAACAAAAAATATTTTTTTCGAAATTTGTTATGATTGACATGATAGACATTTATGAAAAGTGTTACTACTTTAAAAAAATACTGAATTTTAAGACGATAACAGAGTTGAAGAAATAACTTTCCATTCCCTTACTACATGTTAATTTTTTTTCTTCCATATTGCATTAATAGAAAATTTTGTTTTCTTTGTATATGCAAAAACTACTCTTGAAGTAGATAAAATATTACTAGAAAAAAATAATAATAAAAGTATTTTAGGAAAGAAAACTGACAAGATCAGTAAGGGATGAGATATCATTTATATTGTATTCCATAATTAAGGATGGGTCCTATTTGTATTGTTAATTAAAGTATTCAATATTATTTGTCAATAATACATTAAATAGAATAATAAAACTGCAGTATTAAGTGATGAAGACGAGTAGTTAATAATGTTAAACAGTATTCAACATGTTAGAAAAGGAGCATCCAATATATTCTGATTATAAAAATTTAAAATATCAATTAATTATTGCATAATGAAACATTAAAACACTAAAGACTATAACAAATACATTTCACACCTGTAAACAATACAATTAATCCCTACTCAAGAGTTGAAAACTTGCCATTTGAAACATATTTCTCCTAGACCATCCTCATAATGAAATTTGTATCGACACGGTTGTTTTCCATCAATACACTACAAAATTATAATAAACCTGAAATTATTGACATCAGCCTCTCAATCATGCAATGCTATATTGCTAGAGTTGTACATTGTGCATCTGTTACTACTCTTGCAACATAAAAAGCATGGTTTTGTTCGTCTATAACTATAGTTTCTCTAAAAACTTCTTCATTTAGTATATAAATTCCGATCTTTAACACTTTTTTTTTTTTTTTTTTTTTAATAATTTTATGTTGCTTGCTTTAAGAGACTCCACTTTTACATTTAGATATGCTTCTTTGGATCTCACCATTTTTTTCCCACATATCTTGAATTTGAATTATTCTCTGCAAATCTCTGACCTCCACCACGTATACTTCCTTATCAACATCATTTTGCATCTCTTTAAATTTTAATTGTGAGGTTTTATTTCCATTTTATTTCATCGAGAATCTAAATTTATTCATCATATCTCTTCTGCATTTATAAAAATATAATATCCATTCCCAAAAAAATTTGTTTTTTTTTCATTCTTTCCATATTCAAGAAAAACATATGATTGAAAAAGGATATATATATAGTGTTTATAAAAAACTATGATTTTCGGAATATAGTTACATACATGATCTATCATTTTACATGGAGTCTTTTATTAATCTTTAATTAAAATCTGTTGATCCTTTACTTCATTAAAAAAAATTGCGAGCTTGCATTTATTTTTAAAATGTGACAAATCCTATTGATCCAAGATATTATTGGTTGGGTCCCTTGCTACATCCATAGGAATATCTGAGAGTATTCCTTACAAGCGACCATGGGTTTTACAGCTAAATGGGAAAATATAAAAAGTGTTGACCAAATGTGAATTAAAAAATTCATGCATTTAAAATTTCTGAGAGAATTTTATAATATTAATTCACAAGCATATCATTTTACATAGTGCTAAAACCTGGAAAATAGAGGTTTATTGTTTAATCATCATTCAACTTTATTTCATTTGACAATTATTACCTGATAAGAATGTCACATGCAATGAAAAGAGGGTAGTCATTAGTTTGAACAATGAAAAAATAAATTATTTAATTTACTCAAATGTGTGATTTTGAAATCTTTCAAAAAACATAACATATTTCGAACTTTACAATGTAGATAATTATTACCCAACTTTCCCCAATTTTTTTATTTTGACTCATCAAATATGTGTTCTCCAATCACTAGATTTTTGAAACAGAGTCTATTAATGTTGCAGTTAATCATCATTAAATTTACACTAAATCCATTTTATAAGATATGGCTTCGATTCGTTAGTCGAATAACCTTAACACACAGGTGAGATTTTTATTACAAGGTACTAGAGCATGAATTACATTAACACCATGCAGTTTCCATAAAATAAATTATATTTACATTTTATGTAATGGATTTTTTTCAGTGATATTTATAATTGTACATATAATTTAAAATATCAACATCCCTACACTAAATTCTAATTTTTGAACAGATGCTGCCCCATTCTATTTCCCATGTTTATTTTGGTATATTTCATTTACATTTAATTTGTATGCATTTATCCCATTCTGTGTATAATCGGTACAAGTTTCACCTTGTAGACAGGGCAGCATTACATAAATTTGAGATCCCACAATCCTTTTGTTTTATGTTACACATAATACATCAACTCTTTTTGTGTTTTAAATTGAAATCACTATGATGAAGTGACTGCATTTTAGGAGATCTCACACGTTTTTAATTATTTTCAATTCTTATGTGATGGATATTCCATGTGGTTATTATATTTTTAGATTAAAGGTGTTCATCATAGAAGGACAATGTATAATTTTGCATTTTAGTTTTTAGTTTACATTCAAATACTTTGGAAATATTGTATTGCTATCCTATATTATAAGATTCAATGAAAAATACATAAGATAATTTACCAATATAATGAAGGGGTTTAAATGTGTTGATGCTTATATGAATTATGTTTGATTTCAATTTCCTTTCTAAATGTATTGATGCTTATATAAATTATGTTTGATTTCAATTTTCTTGTTATAGGATGAAAGATTTTAAATTAATATCGCATTGCGCATCATGTGTATGTTGCTACTTTTACTGTTTCGATTAAAGTAATAGAATTATCATATTTTGATGGACATATAGGATTAGATATCATGCATAGTTTAGATGATCAAATTTGTGTTGTGTGGAGAAAAAAGGGCACAAGAATATTGTTCAAGAGGTGAAACTTTTATTAGGCCTCTTTGTTGTGCTTGATTAAACCTGAGATATTTTTGTTATCATATGTTGATATGTCATTTTATCAGTTGGCATTATATTTTGGACATGATATCAAAGGCTAATTGTAAGGTTGGAGTGTTTTTAATATTCGTGAATGTTACTATTTGGCTCCTGCTTTACAAATTATATAGAAAGTTTAGTTTTTTATAGCGAAATTCTCAAAATGTTAGTGCACAATCAAAGGAATCAAATGGAAAAAGATAAAATTTTAAATGGATTTAGTTTTTCCATACGTATTATGAGAATATGAATTTTAATCATTCATTATTTTAAAATACATGTTTCTGAAAGGAACAAGCCAAACTAAAAGGCCTAAAATATCTGAAGATATTTGGATCTAATAAGAGCTAGGTTCAGTCCCTAAATAGAGTTGTAAATGTTTATGTAATACAATGATTTTAAATTTAAAAAATGACAATGCATTTGGAATTTTTTTAAAGATGTTTTTTCACTATCAGCGATGGCGTGAGTGGCATTTATAACTTCTAGATTAGAAAATTTTAATTGTCTCTCAAGGTTTTCTACAACTACTGATTCGGAGGATTACTTTTTATATCATGAATCAAAGAGAGAGTTCAAGTGAAAGGCACGATTGAAAGAAAATACATTCAAATTTAACAATAATTTATATTATTAAAAGCTATAAACATCATTGAAGTCTTTTATATAAATTCAACTCTCTCAAGTAAATGAATGGTATGTTCTATGCCAATCAAACCTAATCATAAGTGGCTTAATAAACACCTCATTTTTTATGCGGATTGACATAAGTCACAAGTAAATTAGTATACATTCAAATACCAAAAGTAAGTAAATGGCTACAAAACAATTCATTTGAATTTTTTATTTTTTTAAAAATCGATTTAAATTCAAACCCCAGAATTAATAAAATGGTTCCTCAAATAATCAGATGGAAATAACATCCATTATAACACTAATTATGCAATGTAGAATTCAAATGCAAAGTTTTATATATACACTTCGAAGTTCAAAGTTATATATATGAAATGTTTTTGAATACATGATGTAGCTATAGGTATAACACCTTAGGGATGATATATGCACAGTTATAAGTGTATTGGATATTATATGAAAATAATTGTGTCTTCTGTTTGGCTTTTAAAATATTGATCTATTGTCCATTTGGAATCCATATAAATTTTGTTTATCGATTCCTCTACTCACACTGTGTTAGTCTGTGTGAAGATTTTTTTTATTATTATAACATAATGTCATGCACCGCTATTATTCGTGTAACAAATGTATGGTAGTAAAAAAGGTCATATCTTTACTATAAATATCGAAGAATGTCACTGCCATTTTTGTTCTAGTAACTGTAGGTCATACTTCTAAATTTTCGTCTTCTTAGAATTGTCATTGTAGTGATCCGGAGTGGCTCCCATCTTTCCACCCAAAGTTCTATAAAAAAATATTACCAATATCTAAGCATCTAGAATGGACATCAAGTTATCATTAGCTTCCATATTATCCACCAATTCATATAAACATATTGTATACAAAGAAAAAAGACTAAATTATTATAATTATAACTATATATAATATATTAAATCTAATTAATAAAAATAGTACTTAATTTTAAATTAAAGATATTTTTATAATATTCTGTACATAAAAATTTCACTGACACAAACACTCATACCATCGAAACCATTAAAACATATAAATAGAAAATAAAAGGTAAAATCAATCAAACACAAAATTTGTACCTCTCGTAGAAAGTTATCTTTATCAATAGGGTTTCATGGATAATCTAAACCATAGTGTAGCTTTGATTTGTACAACACCCAAAGTATAGGTTTTGTTTAGTTTATAGGGAAACAAAATAACGGGGACATAAAAAAGAGTAAATAGGACAATCAAAGTATATCATTAACGAAAAATGCCATCATATAGAAACTATTCATCAATGGATATTATGTGACCAACACCTACTTTTTTACCATCAATTAATAATTAAACACACTCATTTTCCCTTGATGTGTGGTGAAAATTTAATTGCTCGGGACATCAAAATGAATTCATTTTATTTTCGTATCATAATACCAGTCTAGTAAATAATGCATCGCCGACATTTTTATATCCAAAAATATAAGAGAGAAAAAAAACACATGGCTTATTATAGCCAATTACACCAATTATAACATTTGGGACAATGCATTATACTCTTCTGAAGCACTTCGTAATTATGAACCTTTTATTTCCCAAAAATAATATCACCTGAATTCTTTTTAACATCATCATTTCTATGGATAATCATGGTTTGTTCAATAACAACATCAACACCAACACCAACATTAACATCATTTTCAATAACACCAATAAGAACATCAACATATTAATTTTCAATAATTGCTTACATAGATAAAGCTCACACAGTGTTAAAATCAATTTATGCAAGGAAATTAATACATGAAATTTATTGAAATCATTATAAATAGTTTCATATACCGGATGAAAAGTCTTCCCCCACAAATATTTATACAAATTTTGATCTGTAAATGGTAAGTGACTCACTGTGTCATTTTTTCCCCTTTTAAAACAGAATGCTTCTATTTCTTTTTAAATTGGAAATTAAAAACTGAGATTTTATAAATTTTATGTAAATCAGTTAAGGATTATCAAACTAACACAATAAATTAATATTATAGTTTACATTTAACGGGCTACGTATCTGAGTTCGTTAAGTAGTACAATTGTTATATTAATATAAAAATAAAATAAAATTACATCAAAAATATGCGAGCATGAGAGTACATGGGTGATGTACTCTGCAATATCTAACCTTGTGATGGAACAACTTAGGAATAATACCGTGTCAAAAAATTTGTTTGAAAACTTTATCAGAACTAACTTCAAAACTTTCTATCAATTTTTTTTTGCAAGTTTCCCATGTCTTCAAAAACATGTTTACATTACTTCGATTTGTGTTTATGCTAAATTTTAAACTCTTTAACTTGAAAATGAATTCACACTTCTATTGTCTTTCCGAATGACCCCTAAACCTTATTTATACTTATTTAGGGTCCACATTTGGAGAATTAAATAATTATCCATTTACAATAAAAAATGATTTGTAATTATTGCCATATCAATTTTAACAGGATTAAAACCTAAGGGCTTATTTGAACCCTTGTAGCTTTATCCCCAATGTGGGATTTTTGTTTACAACATTTAAGGCTTGAAATCAACCATTACACAAATATCCCATATAAATGGTTTTAGTAATGTGGAATGATTCATATTTTATGTTTCGAATTTTGACCAAGCATTTTGGTTTAAAATGTGGAAACAAATCCACTCCCACGTGAATCTCCACCTACAAAGGTGGGAAGCACTTCATATGGGATTTAATCCCATTTTGATTGGATTTTCTCTTTATCAAATTTTATGTGGATTTTAATTCTTCTTTAATAGAATATTTAATAGAATCTTTAATATATTTAGACTTTATGATAGCCTTTTATCATTTAAATTTGACAAACAAATATTATCCCATATACAAAGTTTTCTGGAATAAAATATAAATTTATTTCTTAGAGAAATGGTCCATAAATGCTAACTTAAATGATGTCACATGGAAAACCTAAAGTGAGTCATTTGTCAAACTACCATTAATTCCTTCTCCTCCATGTATCATGCTCACATGATTATTGACTCATGTTGACCACCATTTGATCAACTTTGACCATGTTTCTTTAACTAACTTTGACAAAAACTTTGACAGTTTTATCTTTCACATATGGACTCCATTTTTTGAAATATAAAATGTAGTGCAAAGCTCTCATAGCCTTCTTATGTACTATGTTAGTTTGGATTTGAATTGAGACAATTCACTTTTTGTCCTTCTAGATAATTTTTGGGTCACAATTCCGGACTAACAAAGTTTTTGGTCTCCAAAAGTCTAATATCCACCAAAATTAAGGTCCATTTTACCCCTTCAAGGTGTTTCATGTCTCTCTTCTCTACCAAAACATCTTTTGTCAAGGACGAAAACATACAGGAGAAAAAATAGCATTGAAAGCAATATTACCTTTTCCTATCAATGGCATCCTCCTATAACTAGCCTGAATATAAGGAGTATAGTGATAAGTTATATTTGAATATATTTCTCTTCTTTCAGGTGATGGGATCTGATAATATGTTTTATCCCATATTTTACAATTACATACATATTTTCTTCCTTAAAAAAAGTTGCCTTTCTAAGAGATATATAAGGATTGCCCAAAACAATACCACTAATGTCTAGTGGAACCACATCTAAATCAACTTCATTAGTAAAATTTGAACTGATGACAAATCTTAGTCAGCATGTTTTTGTTACCTATAATTTATCATCAACAGATACCAAATCTAATGAATACGAGCTAGAATGTAGCTTATTTTGGAGTCCTAGTTTCTAAACAATCTCCTCATAAATTAAAATACCCTAAAATCCACTGTCAAAAAAAGTATCTATTTTTGTATTTTTAGAAATAAATCTTATGTGGAAAAAATTATTATCATTCCATGGTAATTTATTTTTGTTAGATGAATCAGTTCATTCCTAGATTGACTGTAGAGGTTTTACTTCTCATTGTATAGGAATCATAAAGTCTTACTTTTATATCAACACTTGCACAACTTCATCACATTTTTTAAAATGCAGTTATGAACAATACTTTCTTCTTTAGCTAATTTCATAATGACCCTTCTTCCAATATTCTATGTCTTCATTATTCGACAAGATTTTACTGTTCACCTTCTTTATTGTATTTCCCTTATTTTTTTACTTAAAGTAGATATTGGAGTACTTATCATTCTTGTACCTTGTAGGGTTGTCTTTTCAGGATGTATTTTTAGAAGAGACTTGACTATCTTCTTCCTTAGGATATTTATCTTCTTTGTACTCACTATATGGTATCAGTGGCTCTAGTTTTTAGCTTACTCCAACTCCTTTGTAAGATTCCATTCCATTGCCATCACCATAACCCAATTCCACATACCATGGTCTCTCCTAAACCTACAAAGTCTTAGTCATATCTTGGATATTGATTCCAAGGCCATTTCCTTCATAGCCCATCTTGGCTAATAGATTCGAGCCTGTTCCCTGTGTGTGCTTCTTAAAAATACAAAAGGAAGCATCTATACTTTTTTGTGATGTAAAGAAGATAATTTATCCTTTGTACACTTGGTATACACATAAAAAGGAGTTTCATTACTTATAGATTTAGAATTTACATAATTTTCACTAGAGTCAGAAGATAATTCAATTTTAAGAGAAATATTATCTTTTGTAAGAACATTATTATCTTCAAGATGACTACATGATGTGTATGAATTTGAAATTTATTGATGTACTTGAAATATAGTTTGGTAATCTTACTTATGCGAAACTGGATTCGAGAGGCATGATCGTCAGTTAGATGGATTCCTTCTTGTGATGATAGGTAATTGTCCTTATGCAATGTGAGATAAAAATTACCTAAAATGATCTCATTTTATTCTTTTAGGACTAGTAAAGGGCAACTTAATTGAATAATAGTCCTCAAATACCAAAATGTAACATACTGTAATGTGTCACATGTTCATGTACCATACCATTAGCTGTTTTGAATGTCTTGGTATAGGGTACTAAATATAATTCTAATCCAAAACAATGTATGAGAATTTTAGTGATGTAACTAGTTCTAATGTTCCATTCAAATTTAATCTACATGTACCCTCAACAATAATAGTGACATCCTACCTTTGGGTATTCTTAGAGTGTCACATAATCTCTAGAAATTCAACTAGTATAAGTTATTGTATTAGAGTCTCTAGAGTTGACTAATGTTGTACTTCTAGTCCAGGTGACTGAGTGCGTTTATAAATAGCCGGTCCCTTGCCCTTACTATGATTCTACATCTTGAAATAGTGTAGATCCTAACATGGATGCGAAACCCAACATTATTCTTCAACATGGCATCTTGTATCAAAATTCCTATATAGTTTCAAGTCTTCATGTGTCCCATTCCTCTCACAACATTCTTCCTAAAGATCTACTTGCAAAGAGTCAACTCTCTTCCTCGGTTCTTATATTTTCTACTATTGTACATGGTGATGTGAATTTAGCATCTCTACTAGAGTTCTTATTATCATTTTTAACATCAATTAAAATTATACCACAAATAAATCCATTGATATCTATAGATGAGTGAAAAAGCTAGCACAAAGGTGGATTTTGTTATCTTACAATAGGTTAATTTAACCTGAATGAACTACTCTGATACCAAATTTTGATATGTAAACGGAAAGTAAACCCCTAGGTTCTTTTTGATTTTAAAAATAATTTTTAATAATGCTTTAGTTTCTTTTTAAATTGGAAATGAAAAACTAATATTTTATAATTATTATGTAAAATCAACTAAGATTTATCAAACATAACACAATAAATTGATAATGGAGTTCACCCTTACTAGACTACATCTCCATGTTCACTAAGTAGTAAACCCATTATATTAATGTAAAAGTAAAACAGAACTCTTACATCAATAATATGAAAGCATGAGAGCTGATAGGCCAAATAGTTTGGAATATCTGATCTTGTGACAGAACAAATCAGGAATAATACTAAGTCAAATATCCCTTTTGAACACTCAATCAAAACCAACTATAAAACTCTATATCAAATACTTTTCAAAAGTTACCTATAGCTTTAAAAACTTGCTTATGCTTCTCTTATGTGTTTATGTTAGCTTTTGATCTCTTTAGCTTGATAATGAATTCACACTTATGTTTCCTTTCCAAATGACCCCCTAAACTCTATTTATACTTTTTTGGGTCTACATTTGGCATGTTGGATAATTATCCACTTACAATTAAAAAGGATTTATAATTATCCCAGTAATGGTTTTAATGGGTTAAAATAATCATATGGGCATTTTTAGTACTTTTAGATTTATCCCCATTGTGTTATTTTTATTTATGACATTCAAGTTTTAAAATCAGTCATTATGTGAATATCCCATATAAATTGGTTTAATAATGTGGAACACTTCATATTTTATGTTTGGTTTTTTAGCCAAGTATTTTGTCTAAAGATGTGGAATCAAATCCACTCCTACATGAATCATCACCTAATATGATGGGAACCACTTCATATAGGATTTAATCCCATTTTGATAAGATTTTCCATAAATCACATTTTATGGGGATTTTAATCCCTCTTTAATTTAATTTAACAAATTTAAATTTTACGATAGGCTTTGATAATTCTAATTTGACATAAAACTATTATCTCATATAAAAAGTTTCTGAGAATAAAATAAAAATTTGTTGCCTTGAGAAATGGTCCATATATGCCAACTTGAATGATGGCACATGGAAAACCTAGAGTGATCCATTTGGTAAACTACAATTGATTCCTTCTTTGCCATGTGTCATGTTTACCTACCTATTGGATCACACTGACCACTAGTTAACCAACTTTGACCACATCACATTGACTAAATTTTATCAAAATGTTGACCATAGATATCTTTCACATATGAATTCCATTTTTGGAACCACAAAATGCTCCCAAAAGCTCTTAAAGCCATCCTCTATACCATGTTGGTTTAGAGACAAATTGAGCTCATTCATTTTTGGTCCTTGTAGATGATCTCTAGATCAACCTTTTCTATCTATTCTTATCAAAATCAAAGCATCAATAGTTACTTATATTATTGCTTTCCCTTCATTTTTGAGGAGAGTAGGGTCACAAAAATTATCCATTCACATTTATGAGATATGATGTCTCCTCTTGAAATGACATGTTTTATGATTAAGATAGTATGAAGGAGGCTAGTTTTCCACATACTAAAGGTGATTGTCCTTTGAGATGGATGTTTTATTGCATCTCGAATAACTTATAATTTTTAATATATTTTTTATTTAATCTATGGGAGGAAGCTTGTGTCTCTCCACCTAATTCAAGATAATATTTTTTTTTTTACAAAAACCTTATACCATGTCAAGAGCAAGATTTATATTTTTTGACAAAATAGAATATTTTTTATAGCACCATGTCATTGAATATATGATATTCATTGCTGTATATAGACACCTCCTTATGACACGTCAAAATCACATGAATTAGAAACCAATTTTAAATGATAATATTAACATGGAAAATAGTAAAATTTAAGAATTATTAACTTCTACCTAATGTTTTTGTTTTTTATTTAACTTTTAAGGATTACATATTATAAACCCTATGTTGTTAAAGGGTCTAAGGATAGTAAATTAGGTATAAAATATACAATAAATAAAACCAATATTTTATACAAGAATTGACCTAATCTCATATTTCTAAAAATAGTAATGAATGACACAAATGAATACATAGCTAGAAACTAATTGGTAGGATGACGTGGAGGCTAAAATCTAGTTTTGAATTTGATCTAAGTGTTGGAAATATGCTCCATGTGCCATAAACCCTCCTAAATAGTATCATTTTACCTTCTATAATAACATGAGGTTTTGGTGTCCCACTTTCAACACTAGTGTCCTTATGTAGGTACTGATGTCAACTTTTGGGTTCACCTCTGGCTAAGTCTAATCTACCTATGTCGATGCGGATGATACATTATTCACTATCTATGAATTATTTTTAATGGATTTAGGAGTAAAACATATAGCTTAATGTTTTTAGGGTATTATAGTATCATAAATAGAAAACATGTGATGTTATAAGGGTAGGATAGACATACTCAACACCTATTTGTGTTGAGAGTTTACTACATACCAATACTCTTAGGAGAGATTAGGACTGATGTAGTTCTTCCACTAAATTTGTTGATATAGTGCAAATGAATATTAGTATGAGTTTTGACTTGAGTTATTTTAATACGTATTGAGACTAAAAATTTGTGTATTATGAGCTTAATCTGGCTCCATATGACTATATGCATGATTGTGGAAGAATAGGGATTCATAACTTTGATTGTGCACAACTTAATATGAGCTTGTCTGTGTCTTTTGCATATGAATTCCATCTAGTGGATAAAAGGATAAAATTAATGTTTTTATAATAATATGCTACTTGTGTGTAGTGTTAAATATATCTAGGCCAACCTTAGGTGTGTTAGGAATTAAAACTATATATGTTGGGGTTGAAATTTTGTAAAGGACACTTGTGCTAAAAGTGGGACACTAGCATAGGGTGCTAGTGTCCAATTAACAATGCTAGTGTCTATGTGCTAGAGATTGGTACACCAGGAGACTATATCTCTAGGGAAAGGTCTAGTACTAATATTTAGATATCTAAGGATGTGTAATACCTACATGAAATCAAGATAAAAATTTAAACAGGCCCTAAGATAGGTTTAGGGCTAAGCTAGGGATGGGTGGTCTCAAGTGGCACTCATTGCACTCAAGTGAAATTTTATATGACTACATTTACCTCCCCATTTATTCTAAAAATATATAAATTTGAAATGGATAGGATAAATTAAAAATAAGATTACCTAAATTTACCTAAGAGCAAAGCCCTTGAATCTAGGTCTAAGTATGTGAAATGTGCTCCATTGCATAAGATAAAAATGAAACATGGATAAATCAATCCTTACTTAATGACTACCAAAATCAAAGACAAAAATGAGCAAAGAGATGAGAGAGATAGAGGAAAGTAATTAATACAACTTACTAGGTATGTGAACCAATGCAAAAACCTAATGACATCCTTTGGGTGTGTAACTAGAGATCAATCCTCATGTTTGGTTAGCTCAAGAACATAATTTGGTTCTTACTCCATCATTTCCCACCCCATATTGGTGGGTCATACACTTTGAATAACTTGGATTATACTAGTGGCTTATCCAACCCTCCTATATATGTGGCTTAAGAACTAAAATAGGCTATGATTCCATCATTACCTAACCATGTGAAGTAGATGAATCTATAACTAAAATTGTGCAATGTAATTGAAGTTGAATTATGTAAAAATAATAATGTAGGATGTCCCTATGGCCATTTAGAAACTCTTAAACCAAAAACACCCAAGGGGCCTCTCAAACACTTAAAAATGTAGTTTAGGAACTATGTATAAATACCAACTACTATCGACATAATAAGCCATCAATTTAGTGTGAAACCTAGTGAAAATGGTGTCTAAAGTATAAAACATGGAGAATGACATGGATTGATCATTTCATCTAAGATGAGTTGGTGTAAAACTAATCATGTAGAGATAATGTGTCATGCACATGCCCCCAATTTTGATATTTATGCATATGGATTTTTTACTAAGTTGTAGCAATTTATGTCAAAGTACCTAAAATTGAAATGGGAGTGATCATGTCACACTTAATATCCACAATTTATGAAAAATTGGTATTATTATATTAAAATTGAGCATAATTTGAGCATGTCTAATAGCTTGTGACTAAACATGTGCAAATCTAGACTGTAATTACTATGTTCTTCTATCAAATATTTATTTAGGTATTGGAAAATAGTATGGTACCTTGGATATTATTCCAGCATGTTAGTGTCTTAATTTTGATGATAGTGTCATTTGTGTTATTTTTCTACCAAATAGATTTTGATCTCCATCTACCTAATTTACATTGTGTTTTCCTAATTTAGAGCTTTGTAATGTTTTGTTTTCTTGCTGAAAATTGTAGTTTGAGTGCACTCAAAAGAATGATCCCTGTGACAAACCCCTGTGAATGACCCCTATTTTATGGGGAGTTATTATACTTGTGTAATAACTATTCTCAAAGTAAAAGCTTTGCATGATGTGTGTTATACTAAGCATATACGATATTTACATAATAAACCAATATAATGTGTATACATGATATTAGAATGTAAGATGATCTAAGCATAAGTTGGTAATGTACAATGTCTATTATATCTATCATTCATAAGGTTGTCAAGATAGATATAAAAATGTACACATGTGTGTGACCTACATATCTAAGTAATATTATGTGTAAACTACTTAGGGAGATGGGGAATGATGTCCATCAAGGCCCCCAAGGCATTAGGGGAGATGCATGAGGTCCATCATGGAATCTAATTGGGTGTTAAATAAACAAGTAAGAGAAAAGTGGCATGTCCATGATGCATACATACAACACATATAAGGAATGTAAAGTAGGCCAAGGGCCCATAATACAAGGGACATGGCCACATTTCACTAAATCTAAGAAATAAATACATACAAGGACATGTTCAACTGTCCATATACACAAATAAAAATCAAGGTTGCCTTAGATCCACATGGAAGGACATGTTCAAATGTCCACATACACAATCAAGAAGGCATACATAAGGACAAGGGCATATGTCTAAAACATATATATAGTCAAAGGAAATGCCTTAGAGTCATAGAATAATGTCACATTCAAATTCCCTTGAATATATGTATAAGTAGATAGACACAATCAAGTATAAACTATGAAAGTACATGAACATGTGGTAGAAATATGTATAGGAGCAAAGACTTACATAAAATGAGTCTACAATAGTGGTATTCAGTAAAAATATTGTGTAGTATAGATGATATAACCTAGTAAGGTGGAATCTAAATATAGGATACCCCTAATGGGATAATCTATCAATGTGGAATATATGTATGTTCCCCTAATGCATAGATAGTAGCAACTCTAGGTCTATGTGATGGACCTGAGTCTTGTAAAAATCTATGAACACTTAACAACAACAATTGAAACGTGTATGTATGATAAAACTAACTATACTATGATAACTACAATAAATAGTACCTAGAAAGAAGAAATAATGTAAACATGGATATGTGAACAATCTAAATTTTGTGTTTTTGAGAAATATTTGAATATTTTTGTATTTTGAGCATATTATATTATATTTTGTGTTTTGAACATATTCTATAAAAAAAATTATTTTCTGAGTATAAGTTATGTACAACAATCATAAAAATGAAACTATATACAAGGAGCAAGGTAAGAGGAGAGTTACTACTAACCAATGAGTCTCATAAGAGAAGCACAATAAACATGCCTTATATCAAATAAAATAAGAGTGATCATGTATGTTGTGTGATGAGGTATTTGAGGTACAAGAATTAGATGTACTAAGTGATTTGTAGTTGAAACTACCTATACAGTAGGGCTATGGATTTATGAAGCTAACTAAACTAGATTATAAACTAAGGTGCATTTGGGAACCCATCTAGTAAAATAAGTTGTAACTTCTATCGATGCTCAATATTGTACCTCTAATCTATGTAGTAGTGGTGGAGAGAGAGGCCCTCTAGAATCCACAACATGTCTCTAACATAGGGGTCTATCTAATAAAGGTCTTCATGAGAGAGTATGCATATGTGGTACCATTGTAGTGTAGACCTAACTTTCACTAGTGGATCAACTAGTATCTAAGGTGTATTAATAGAATGTGTTCTTGGAACTATAATTGGAGACTGTTGTATCACTAATTATGGAATAGGTAAAAGATACTCATATGGAGGACTCTCAATTGTAACCACATTATTAACATGTATATACTTGAGACATATGTGTATGGTGGATGGAGTGGATCAAAACTAATTTATCTAAGGCATAACCAATAACATATCAAATGTTCCTGTACTAGGTACTACCATAAATCTGGTGATCAAATGTTTGGTCCTAACCCATAATGGAAATAGAGTCTCCCTAGTGAAACATTGTACATGACCACTAAACCCATAGATTCATGTATCTATTTGAAAAATATCACACTCTAAATAACCTAAGTGTTTTATAAGTGTGATAGTACACATGTTGACACTTGACCCATTATCAACCATGACACTCTTAATGGCATGATGATCAATGTAGGCTCATAAAAAAAGTGTGTATAAATTTGTATCATTGTCAACTATCTCCTCCTTTGATAAAGTGATGACATGCCCGACTTGCACTATAGTATGATACACACCAATGATATTATGTAGAGGATATTGATTCACTATATGAGTCTAATAAGATGCTAGTGGTGGATGTGCATGACATGTATAATGAACAACTGAAGTGCCTATTATCTCATTAGCTATATGCTTTGGTTTCATAACTAAGAATAATTTTAATTGTTTTTATTCCTTTGGTTTTGGTCTAAGTGCCTCTATAGGAGTGTCAATATAAATGATATTAACTTTTATCAAATATTTTATTTTCTATTGTAATATGATGCACTTATTTTTAGTATGGCCTGATATCCTATGACAGTCGCAAAATGAACTGGCATTATAGTTATTTGGAAGTGAACTAGTCGTATCAAACTCTTTGATGGGAGGGAGAGATATGATGTTTCATTCCAAGAGATGATGTAGAACCCATGATGGTGATTGAAGAAGAGTTTTAAAAGATCTCCTTGGAGGATTTTATAAAATCATGCCAAGAGGTGGCTCTAAATTTGCATTAATTATTGTTTTTGAAGCACTCTTTTTCTCACTTGGTTTCACATTATTTGGAGGCTTGTTATAATTTTAGTAGTTTTATTTGATCTACTTATCTACTTTAGATTGCTCATGGAGAGAAGATTGACTTCTTATTCTTTCAATGTATGTCAAAGATCTGTGAATGATGTAAACTTTGTAAAAAAGACAGCTTCACACAATACCGATAACGAATTGAACTTGAATATATTTTGGAGTTATCTATCTACCATGGGGATAGTTATCTTTGCTAATGTAATTTTATATTGTAATAAATATTTAGCAATTGGCTAATTTAATTTTTGTTTGAGTTGTTCATCCTAAGCATAGGAAACCTTATCGATGATGTTAGTTGAAAAGTATGCCAAACACATATCTTCTAGTCGATTGAATGTTGTGATAGACTTATTAGGAAGATCATAGAACCATTTTAATGAATATCCCTTTAAACTATGAGGGAAAAACTTAGTAAGGAGCCAATAATTAGACACATAATCAAAGCATGTTATATGAAAATCTTGTAAATGATGCTCTAGGTCACCCTTACCATCATACAAAGTAATTTTGGGTGCAAAAAATCTTGAGAGTAAAGTATTTTCGGATATATGTTATGCCAAAGGTGTATGAAAGGGAACATGAGAATCTATGGCATGAGATGGCCTAGTAATACCCTACTCAAGATGTAATAGTTTATCATAAAAAGAGTGGATCCCATGCATAATTGATTGTGCATATGGATAAAATGAACTATCCATATGAGGTGTTAACACTGTTGAAGGTTCCTAAGTTAGAACAAGTTGTTGTAGAATCTGAGTTACCCACAAAGTAGGTGTAATAGTGTTAGCATTTGGGGTGGTTATAGATTTACCATTATTGGATTTATTCTTTATTCCATTTTCTCTTGTATAATATGTGTATGATCATAGGGATATTCCCTACGTTTTTCTCTGAAACTCTATAAAATCTCATCCTTATTGACTATGAGAATATTATCATCAAGTTGGGGGGAGTGTATCTCAAGTCCAATATTGTGTATCATTAAGTTCTTGGTTATTTTACTCATGTTTGAATGTATTGTCATGGAATTACACATAATGAAGGTTTAAAGGACCCATTAAAGGAGTATTATTGGTTCCTTATCCATGTTATAAGCTCAAATTGAGAGAATCTAAGTATTTTCGATGGTATTGCCGCTAAGCCTAACACTTATTCTTAAAGGAAGAGATATAATTTTTTGAGATGGAATGTAAAAAATATAATAAAATAATGCTTATAAAATATAATATATGAAATTTTAAATGCATAACACAACCAAGGGAAACATAAAAAATCAGGATACAAACCCTGATAACATCTACATCTTTATTTTAGATAGTATTTGATGTAAGTCAGCTTCACCAAATGAGATAAATTTTAAGGGATTATGGAATGTAAACCATAGGATAAATGGTCTGAGTATAGTGAATTAGGGTATTAAATATAAAATAAATACATCCACTAATTTTTTCAAGAATTGACCTATCTGATATTTCTAAAAATAACAAAGAATGACATAAATGAATACTTAGTTAGAAACTGATTGAGATGGATAATTTAGAGAATAAAAATTAGTGTGAAATTTGATACAGGTCTTGCAAACATGATCTAGGTGTTAGAAAACCTCTTGGATAGAAACATTATACCTTAGATAGTAACACAGGGTGCTAGTGTCCAACTTTCAGAGCTAGTGTTTATATGCAAGGACAGATGTGACTTTATTAGTCAACCTTTGACTAAGTCCAATCTACATGTTCTTATGTAGATGAGACATTTTGACTAACTTAGGAGAAAACCTTGGACCTTCATGTTGTTAGGGTATTTGAATAGCACAAGTATCAAAAGTGTGATGTTAGCTAGGTACGATGGACATCCCCAACACCCCACTATGTTGAGTGTTTGCTATATACCAATGCAAGTGAAAGTGAATGCTATTATGAGTGCTTTGAATGAGGCTTGAGACTATAAATATATGTATTCTAAGCTTTGGGTGGTTGTCAATGATTGTATGTGAAAGTAATGCAGAATAGGGATCATTAACCTTGATTGTGTAGAGCTTGTTTTGAGTTCATTTGTATGTTTTGCATATAATTTCCATATCATGGATAAAGGGATAAAAGTCATGCATTTATACTAATCTTCTGGTTGTGAAGAGTTCGAAATAGGTCTATGCCAACCCTATATATATTAAGAATTGAAAATTTATCCAATGGTGGTGAAATTTCATAAAGGACACTAGTGCTTAAAGAGGGACACTAGTGTGGGGTGCTAGTGTCTAGATGGTGGAACCTAGGCCACTAGGGGCTTGTATCCATATGGGAAGCTTTCGGACTAATATTGGGATGTCTAGGGATGTGTTACAAATTTCCCCCCCACCCGCCCAATAATAAGAAATCTATAATTTATGTTTTACAAATTTTCACACGTTCCTTAGTCTCTTACACTTCATCCATATTTTGTTCGATTGCTTCATGACCATAATTAATCATACTATTTAAATGCCTTTGAAATTTCCAAACACATTATGAATGATGTATTTTAAATGAATGATACTAGACTAGTTAGAAAAAATATGTTCAACATACCTACTATTTACCCATCTGCCTAGGGCTTAACATGGAAAACAACAATTATTCATTCTCACAATTTTTTGAAAGCCAAAAAAGGAAATATAATGATTTCAACCTCAATTTGAATATAAAATAGAATCTCAATCCTAATCTAAAATTATGCACAGTCTCATATAACCAAATTCAATAAGAAAGGAAATTGTATTATCTATATAACAGTAGTTTAATTAAAGAAAATGGAACTTGCATTTGGGTTTGTCCTCCACTATAAGTTGAAAAAGTTAGTTTGCAAACAATTAGGATAGTTAATATTAAAAAGTAAAAAATAATTGATAAAATGAATCGATAAATTAGTTAAATTTCATAACCACTAGAATTTTTTAGATAAAAAATATCCTTGTAGCTTCTCTTCCAAAACTCACTCTATTATCCATGGTGCAAATTACTTACAGCATTAAAATCCTTGTAAAGAACTGGATTTATATTCAAATTTGAACCGAAATAGTATACCATACACCATCATATAATAAACTGGTTTATAAATCAAAGCAAACTACAAATTTTACAGCATATTACATCACAACTTGACATAAATTTCGATCATATGAATAACAGCTTTGAAAAAAAGAGAGAAAAAAACAAATACTGACATAGTATGCAACTACAGTAAAGAAATTTACGGATTTTGATTTAGCTTGTTCAAAATTTAATGTTTATAGAAGGAAAAATTAGAAACTTGAAAGTTTACACCTCCTAAGCTTTACATTAAATATGTTGAACTTCGCATTGCTAACATGAACTTCACATTACATCTATTGAACTTCACATTGTATTTAGACAGGGACTCACATAGTTCTCATTAAAACTTGATTGGGTAATTAAACTATACACAAATAAAATTACAGTGTCAAACATTAATTATTACAATAATACTTCTCTTCACAAGATATCCAAAAAAATCCCACCAAACACCTTAAATACATGGACCAAGATAAAGGAGTTATTATACAATAGAAAAGATTCATGGGTGGACCAAGTACAAAATGAAAAGAAAAATATCAAATGCATATATTATAGATATGAGTATGAAGAATGGATTTTTAGATATTCCCTTCAGCACATCATTCTTCTTTTAATTTCTTGCATGTTTCCAGACCAGATCAAATGAGTTTTATAGGTCTGTCATATCTAGACAGATTATATGTTATATATGTGTGGCAACTGAAGTGCAGATTTCTCAGAAATTACCATTAATTTTAGACTTACAGCTTCCGATAGAGTGATGGTACAATGAAATCGCTGCCCAGTACCACTTTTACAATATGCACAATTTACATTCTAGCATAGAAGTCATTGTATTTGCCTCATTAGTTTCCACACTGAGTGGTACCACTTTGTTCTGGAATGAAGAACCTCAAGGTTAAGGAGCATAACATCACATAGATGTTAACAAAAGGGACTTTCAAGGTTGTTGGTATTTTACCTATCCATGTTTTCCCTCACATAGTCTATATTTCCATTATGATACTTCAGTTACTTCCAACAGAGTTTGCAATGAGCTCAAGATAACCATTCAACCCATCTACAACATGACGGTGAGTTGATGTCCTGCTCAGCTTTCCCAGCAGAGTCCAACATGTAGATCAATTTTCTAAATCGTAGAATTTCCAATTTCAACAAAATATTATCTGTTTCTTAGCCAGCTGGAAAAATTATAGAGTGCAACATGCAAATAGAAGGCAGTGTATACCTTGATAGGGATTGAGTCTACTGCTAAGGCATAACTCATGCGTCTAAAACCTTGTGGTTATGAAGCATTCAGGTCCTTGGGCCTCTAAAATCAACGTCATGTGGTTTGCAAGGCCATCACATACAAACAAATGGGCAGAAAATTCCAGAGACATCCCTAGCTGGGATACAAGTGTCTAGAATAGAATTTTTATAAGAAGGTCTCAAACCTCATATCAACATTAAGAGTGTTGTAATTCAGTACTCCTATTCCGACAGGTTGTCATAATAGACGCGTACCACTGTAGTATCTACGCATGAGAGATCTGAAACAAAATGACATGATTCTCTATAGCAATGGACCACTTAGTCTGACCTACAACATATTAGGTGCGCCTGCCATTTTAACAAAGGATGAAATTTTTTAAAAGAGTTTGGACTCCATAAATTGTCATCAATGATCGAGTGGGTTTGTAGTACACTAGAGACAAATATGATATTACGCAAGGACTATATACCCCTTAAGAGTTCATACACTTTTTGACATCAGTAGTATCTTTCGACATCAGATGAGTCGCTCACAGCAAAACTGACTAGGGTTTTGCACATTTATACATGTCTCCACCTGATTTTAGTAACATATCAGTCCTGCATAGTTCTAGTGGAGAAAACAATCTTGACGCGGGAGATCATGACCTCATAAACTTGTAGAGAAAATTACCAGATGGATATAGATTAATGTATGTCGGAAACAAAACCTAAGAGCAGTTGATTCAATTCCTTAGACATTGAAAGATAGAGCAACCAACTCGAGCCTTGGAGTTTAAGTGTATTGCAAGTTACTGGATCGGATCATGGCTTCTAATAAATGTAGAATAGAGAGCCTTATACTTGATAATAGTAGTCTTACTATTATGATTGCGATGCTCATGAGTTGCTAACAATGAGAAGCAAAAATGTGTTGTGTATGAATAGGAAATGTATTGTGTATGAATTACTAGCATGGAAATAAATATTTGCATGCATTCCTATTTCAACAGCACAAGTAATGTATGGGGCCAACCATCCATTCATCCAATACACTATCCCTTCAAGTAGCATGTCTGAGCAAGGCCATTGTAAATATTACTGATAATCCAACAAGTTCGTAAGTACAAGTCCTCCTTATCTACTTATGAATCATCTTGTTCCTCTTCCATCAGGGAGTACCTATTTAATATCATTTTATTTTTCCATTCACGACTGAAGAGAATATACATAACTAAAAAAACTTTTAAGGAAAACACAATAGTGCACTACTAAATGATAACTCTCCCTATCTTTATCACTTGAAAGACAATATATGAGGTATAGTCCGAACAAGAGCAGATATTTTCTTAACAATATATAACTATGCGTTCATGCTACTCCTAAAACATTCATTTCACCACATTCATCATAACAAATAACGGATAACAAACAACCAATTGGTTACTATATCAATGAAAACTTTTTGTATTCTAAGGCAGAAAAAACACTCTGCTTAAATATTGAACATCACAATATGGAAATTGAACAAAAATTGTTACCTCAGCTTTTTGGCTGGAAAAATAGAGCAAGTTAATAGTTTCACCAAAAAAAAATTTTGAAAGTTGGTCTAGCACTAATGTCTTCTTCGTTCTATCCACGACATTCATGATATAGAGCTCTGAGAAATGGTACGTCGAGTGTTTAAAAATGAATGTTGGAGCAGCGTTCAAAAATGAATAGGGTGATTACGAAGATACGTGCTGGTGAAATGAATAGAATGAGAGGGCAACGACGGGGATAGAAAAGCTGAATAGATGGAATAAGCATAATGGAGGAGTGAGGATTTGGAAGAAAATAGTGCGATCGTGGCAAGTCAAATGGCCACGTAAGTTTGCCCGACTAAACGTGCCGAAAATTTGCAATGGGCAGATTGTGAAGCTTCCACTCAATAAGTGGTACTAACTCTATTTATAACTTAGACGATTAAATTTGATACATTCCAACTTGAATTAAACCATTACATTATACTTTAAATTAATATATTCAAAATTTCAAACCTTAAGTCGTATTTTAAATTTATTATACCTTTTTTTTAATCTAAACATGCTCAACGACTAGCTATGAAATTTGAAGAAATAACATAGTTTTGAACATGAAATTCCACAAGCATCAATTTGAAAATTTTACTTCACCAATACAAGGTTGTAATGTTTGCATGACACATTAATGATAAAATTAGGGCTAATTAAGTCATAAATAGCATCTTATAGAATCGATTGAGTTATAAATTAGGTTTAGGGGGCTCAATTTGGCCTCAATCACATTTTTTATTGCACCAATTTGTTAATTAGATCAATTCATGATGTAATCAGAGCTAATTAGCTGTAAATCACGTCTGAATATTATAGTTAGGTTCAAGAGGCTCAAATTGACCCCTATTGAACTTGTGATTGAACCAATTGATTACTTGGTTCATTCAATGATAAAATTTAGTTACAATCAAGAGCCCCATATCACATCCTATAAAGTCAAAATTATGTATAACAAGGGCTCAATTTGGTCAAAATCACATCATTGATCACACCAATTTACTAATTGGTGCCATCTATGATAAAATTAGGGCTAGTTGAGCCCCTAGTCAAATATTGTAGTGACAATTTAGTTAAAGGGACTCAAATAGGCCATAATTACCTCTATGATTGAGGTAATCAACTATTTAATTCGTTATATTATTCAATTTGGGTTGATTGATGCCCAAATCACATCCTATATAGTTAAAATATATTGACATGGATCGATTGCGCCCAAATCACATCCTATAGTCATAGTTAGGTTCAAAGTGCTTAGATTAACCCCAATTTATTATGTGATTAAATTAGGGTCAATTAAGCCACAAATGTCATCCTATACAATAAGTTGAGACATAAATTATGTTCATAGGGCTCAATTTGGAATAAATCATGTATCTTAATACAATTATTAACTTATTAGATAAAATCAAGGTTTAATCAAAGCTAATTAGCACCAAATCGTGTACTACTCTTGTAGTTAGGTTCAAGGGCCTCAAGTTATTCCCAATTGCATTTGTGATTGAACAAATTAATAATTTGGTTTATAGAATAAAAATAATTACTGTATATTGAGCCCCATATCACATCCTTTACAATTATAAATATGTTTTAAAGGCACTTAATTTGGACAAAAATGCATCACTAATTATATAATTTGACTATTTGGCTCATTTTGTGATAAAATTAGGTATAATTGAGCTCCTAATCACATCTTATACTCACAGTTAGGATGAAGAGGCTCAAATTGGCCTCAAATACCTCCTTGATTAAACAAATTAACTATTTGGTTCATTATGTGATGACATTGTGGTCAATTGAGCCCCAAATCACATCATATACAATTTAAATTAGGTTTGCAGGGATCAATTTTCCCAAAATCACATTGCTAGTTGCACCAATTGACTAATTAGATAAATCTTCTATGAAATTGAAGCTAATTTAGCCTCAAATTACACTTTATAATCATAGCTAGGTTGAAGGGGTTTAGATTGACCATAATTCTCTCCATAATAGAACTAATTGACTATTTTGGCTATTTTATGATGACATTGGAGATGATTGAGGTCTAAATCACATCCTACATAGTCAAAATTATATTTGACATTGAGCCACTAGATTCGTTGGCTCTTTCTTTGATGAAATTGGGGTTGACTAAACCCCAAATCACATTGTATAGTTGTAGTTGGGTTGAAGGCACTAAAATTGGTTATAATTATGTTCATCATTGAACTAGTTGACTATATGGTCTACATTGGGGTCAATTGAGGCCTAAATTACAATGCATATAATTAAAATTAGGTTAATAAGGCTTAGTTTTTCCCATGTTACATTATTGTTTACACTGATTAACTAATTGACTTTATATGTCATAAATTTATAGCTAATTTAACCCCAATTCTTATCCTATATTTGCAGTTAGATTCAAAAAGCTCAAATCAACCCTAATCACCTCTATGGTTCATTATGTGATGAAAATACAATTGGTTGAATACTAAATCACATCATATATAGTTGAAATTAGGTTCACAGGCTCAATTTGGCCTAAATTGCATCACTATATTGACTATGTTCTCCATATGGAAGTCTATATATTGACACACACCACTTTTATAATTAAAATATTTAAATTTAAAATAACTGATCTAGGTATACTTCATGTTTATATCTCTTGTGGTATAAAATTCAACTTTAGGGACAATAGGTACTTATTTATATGAAAAATGATAACAATGCATGTATCTTTGTCTATGTTTTTAGTGATAAAAAATCATAAGAAATAAATACGTTACATTTTTCTAGTGATGATAAATGAGAATAAATAGATACATGTAAATCCATAAATATATGATTGTGTAAGTGATTATGAAATAACATACACATTATAATGTGTATATTCTTTTGCTATGTATAGTTTAAAAAACATGCCTATAGGCTCACAAATGGAATGTGTATATTCTTTTGCTATGTATAGTTTAAAAAACATGCCTACATTCTCACAAATGGATTGGATTATTGGGCCTAAGGTCTAAACCTTCAAACATAATGAAATTCATGTTTTTTACTAAAAATAAAAATGTCTATCCTCCGCCATCATAAACACTATGAATTAATCAATGTATTTCATAAAATGATTAATAGAAATTCAAGAACACTCTCCTCTTTCCAAATATATGATTTTTTTATTTATTAACTATTTGAATGTTTCCATATATATTAGTTTTTATGTATGTATTTTTTATGCCACTATATGCCACAGCTATACATGTCAATATTTATTTTTGTTTCTTTTTTATGTTCATCCAAATGCATAAAATATATAAGATTTCAAACTAGGTCTAATTATATACATATCTAAATAAATGAGTTAGCTAAGGGTGGGTGCATGAATGGCTATACATTTTTTAAATCAAAATTTAGTGTCCATTTTCTTCTAATATTAATTAAAAATTAATTATATATTAAAAATAAGAAAGCATAGGTTACAAAATAGATGATATTATATGTGTTTCAATCAAAGAGTTTTAGAAAGTACTAAATGATGCTAAAAATTGGAGTGTACATGCAACTATCTACTATGTTATTCTAAAAGCATAAGGTAATCTTAGAATTTTAGATGTTTAACCTAATTATACATGACAATTTTATGAAAAGAATATAAGTATACAAACTAGACTGAATATATTATAATTAATGTTATTATATCATATTAAAATTTCTAGTGTAGCCATCTCAAATAGTCTATAGAAATTGAGATTTCTCATTTTTCAGAAAAAAAATGTCCACTTAAGACCCCCTTTTAGACCATTATTTTCTAGTACTTAGGTGTGACAAGTGATATTTGAATGCTAAAGGTTACCAGTGATAATAAAAAGTTGGGTATTTATTGAAAAAATTACAATTTAAGGGCTTAGAGAATAATTTTATTTCATCTCTTCACATTGAATTTTCTGATTTGATCATGCATATTGAATATGAAAATAAGGATTAGAGCTTCCATCCATGAATTTTTATTGAAATTTTCCATCAAATATAAGTTTGCAACTTTCCTTAGAAAAAGGGCCTAGAAATAATGGAGGGAAAACACATGCATGCCTCTCAATTACTCCCCCATTTTTAATGTTTTTCAAGGTACTGCGAGAAAATTATTTTTTAAAAATGTATATCAATTTACCAAATTTTTGTATAGAATTCTAAAAAAATGAGTGAGTTTTTTGAATCGCAAGAGTACATGAACATACATCATAAAATTAGATCTATTTTTTGAGGTTTCTAAGAATTTAGTAATATGGTTATAATAGTGTTAGGTTATAAGTGGTACAATTAAGATCAAATTTTGAATGATTTTTATATGTTAAAATATTTCTATGTTTTTCTTCCTTGATGTCTAGACATGTCTCCCATTGATTGTATTTTATAGTTATCTACAAATTTGTGAAAATTAAATATTATTACTAAAACCACATATTTTCACATTTCTATTATTATATCATTTTATTTTACATAGTGGGTCCAATTTTCATTAATTATTTAATTTTTTTAAATATATCTAAAACACAAATTGTTTTATGGGTTGATGTATTACATTTTGATGTGAACCCACTTTCCCTTTATATAATTTGATGAACACGTAATTAAATTTTAAAAATTATTGATAGTCTCCTTTAGAATTTAAATTATGAACTTTAGGTTTTAATTCTCCATTATAATATTTCAATTTAATCTAATCTAGGGGAAAGGACCATGTAACAATGCACCTTAGCTTCATGGTTGCATAGATCCATGTATGTGTTTTATTAACACAAAATATTACTCAATTATGTAGCATATATCCCTACCACATCGTTATTTTCATTATCCATGTTCACTTGGAGGTAAAAGTACATTTTGGAATGATTTAGTGTGGAGGTAATGGGCAATAAGGCATATGAGTAGGGTTCCATTAACTATGAATCTTATGTGGCACATTTTGATTGGCTATTAAAACTATCATTGAATTAAGGTTGAATAACTATTGGCAATTTTTAAAAAATCAATGAAGGAAATAAAATCAAATGCTTTAGTAAGTACATAGTTATAGGGTTCTTTCCCCTATAATTTAAAACTACACATGGCTTATTTTATAGAAATCAAGAGCATCTAGTGAAGCATGATAAAAGTATAAAATATTATATCATATGCTATAGGCAAAATTTAATATAGTTGATTGTCACATGTACATAGGTTCTTGAATCACCATGAATTGATGGCCAACATGTCTGACATGGATAATATATATAAGGTAAATTAGAGATACCTATAATGATAAAATAGAATCCAAAAGAGAGGATTAAATTCTATAAATAACATTAGTAGATTATGATAAAATGTTGTATAGTTACAACATGTTCATATAGATCAAGCGGGAGAAGGGTGGGGTCCTCATAATTATGTAACAAAAAAACTAACATAAATGTAGTCTGAACTCACTCAGTTATCTAGTCTCTCTCAGGAATAGAAAATTTCACCATTTTTTTAAAATCAAGAGTTAATGCATATCATGTTTTTGAATGTGTTGCCTAAAAAATATTTTGCCTATTTGACCATTTCCTACATGAACACTCCCAATTTTATCAACAATGAATAAACCAAAACTAAAATCATATTTAATTGTAGACATTTAACATTGCATATCAAATAATATATTGAAAATTACAATTTAATTTTTCAAAATAGAACCATATAGTATTAAATAGTAAATAAAAGCAAATATCAAGTTCTTAATATTTAGTTTTTAGGATGGACTTACAACACATGTAACAAATTAAAGTGTATTTGATTCATAAACTTGATGAGCTCAATTTTTGGTATTTCTATATGATCCCAAAGGAATTGAAATACAATTTAAAGAAATTATGGAAGGGGATGGAATCATGTTGAATGATTGGTATTAGACAATGTAGTTTGTTGTCTTCATATAGTGTTTTCATGTGGGGATTTAATAATAAATATGAAAACAAATCACTAGATTATTTTTAAATAGATGAATGATGAATTGGTTTTTAAATATAAAAATATTATTGGATTATACATAAAAAGTAATTATCTTCATAAATATGTTTTCAGAGTTGAAGATAATATACAATAATGATGTTAGTGATGTGATGTACAAGGCAAATTAGATAAACACCAAAATTTATGGGAGATTAAGCATTGAGTATGATAAAATGGTTTTGGATTCCCAGGATTGATTAAATTTGTATCTCGATGGAAATTAAACTATAAAAATTTATCATACCATTTTGGTTGTTGGTGTGATAGGAACATTATGAGTGATTTTTATAAATTTTGGACTTTAGGATATCTAGTGAGGGGGATGTATGATCATACTCATTAATGTATCACATTTAAAATTTATTTGTGTATGGTTTACTTACCCAATCAAATATTAATGGAAACAGTCTTTTTCCCTCTCTAAAAGTAATGTAAAGTTCAACATATGCATTCTGAAGCTCAAGGTAGCAATGTGAAGCTCAATATATTTAATGTAAAGTATAGGAGTGAGAAAATTTAAATCTCATAATGTTATCCTTATATAAACATTATATTTCTAAATAGTGAAATCCAAAGCCCTAAACTTTATGACTATATTTATATACTATTAAGATAAAAAAAAATTAAAAAAATTAGGGATTGTGAAATTCAATCTATGCATTTTGAGGTTTAATTAAAGCATTGTAAAGTTAATTCAAAAATTATGAATCTCAAATATTGATGCTTATTTCATTGATATGATATATATAGATACAATATATGGTATTACATGTGATAGTCTACTAATATTACATTATTTACAATTATAGATGAAATATTAATGGTACCATATATTGGTGCTATCAGTCTAAAATCAACATTAATGTGAGTTCATATCAATGAAATTTGATTGTTTTTAAGTACATGAAAAGCGTACTTAAGAGATATGTTATGTATGCTTGATACCTAGAGATTGAGTGGGTCAATTAATTAATGGGTAGGTAAAGAGGACAAGTAATCCTACCAATTTTTTTACACAGGACCATCATTTTAATCATATACCAATTGAATTACAACATGTTAGAGTATACAATGCTCTTGAATACACTGTGTTAGCATTGAAAAAGTTTATGTGAATTATACTTTAGGCGTTGATATTTCACATATGTTGTAGTATTTATTTTTTATGGGATTTTTGTAGTTATAGTGTTTGTATGTTCTTAAATAATTCAAGTACATTAAATTAGAAGACTATTACTTCATAGAGGTATCAAAGATAGGGAAAGGTAGTTATGTCACATCCTAATTTCACTCTAAGCTAAATAACCCTTTTATTTGAGGATTATTATGGTTGCTATTTGATTAAATACTAGTTGATTAAGCTTTACATCATATGATGATTAGGGGATATTAATATGTTGCTTAATTTACATGATTTATTTCCTATGAGATAGTCATACCAAGATAGATGCACTTTTTTGTTTTGTACTTGATGATTATGTTTATTAGTTTATAAAACAATATTTTATGGACATATTTATGTTGTGGGATAATTATGTTCATTATTATGAGGTGGATATAAGATGTATGCAACAATAAAAGCATCATATCTACAAATCAATCCAAGATCAAAGAATATAGATCTTACCTAAACTTTCGATTGGGGATACATTAGATAATTGGGGTCATGACCAATATGGATCTGCTAGACCTAATCAAGAGATATTATATCACAATAATATTACTAAGGAGGGTTATAAATCATCCATTCAATAAAATCAATGTAATAACCCTAACTAAGTCCTATGTTTTCATATTCACTAGATTTATAACAAGTAAAGCAAAATCTAATTTAGTGTTCACCAAATCTTGTGGCATAAAGTGGAGTTTACTAAACATAAAAGTAAACATGCATAATATAATCCTAATTAAGCTATGTATAGGTAAAACCTCAATGCATGGAAAGAGAGATAATATTATCCAAAATCAATTATTTATGCTACTGTATCTACTAAAGAAAGGAGTAAAGATAGATATACTTAACTAGAAGACTAACCCATTGAGACTCAATCTCTCCCTTGGCCAAATGTGCTTTGTAAGAGGTTGTTGTGGTTTTTAAGGATCACTAAGAAAGGTAAAAACATCTTATACATATCCAAAAGACTATATTCTTATCCAAGTTGAAACCCTAAGCTAAGACTCCTTAAGAAGAATTTTGGAAGAGCATAATGTAAAAAAGCATAAATGAATAATAACTCTTGTCTACTATCAAATAATTGTTAAATGGATGTGTTTATATAGGTAGATATAACCCTAAACCCTTCTAAATGTTTTGACTAACAAGGTCGACTTGTTGGACCTAGTATCATAATTTCAAAAAACTTCCTAGGTCACAAACTAGGTTGGCTAGGGGCTGACCAGGATCCTTAATAAGTTTGGTCAATAAGAGTACAAGGTTGACATAGCTAACATAGTTATGTAAATTTTCTAAAAGGTGTTTAGGTTAGTGAAAGAGTAAATTAAGGTTGAAGATGACTTGAGGAGTGTGTAAAAGACGAGGTAAAGCCTAGGGGAATGGTTTTTAGGAGACAAGTGTATAGATAACAAGTGGAAAATGGACAACAATCTTGTGAAACACAAATGGTCTACCCAATGCTTTCCCAGTGCATCCCTTATGCAATCCACTCAAAGATATTGATACTTGATGGGTTCGTGCAACATAGAAAGCATTAATAATAGATAAATTTTGAAAATATTATGTGTATACATATGCCCCACTCTAAGCTCGTCATGTGTCACTCAAGTGAAATAGGGAATGGTGCTTTAAGAAAGAACATAGTAACACACAATTTTGAGTCTAAATAAATAAATTATAGTATTTTAAATAAAAAATAACTTAATTTAAATAATAGAAAGGGAAATAATTGAAAGGTAAATATAATGCATACCTTGACTTACTTTTATCACTGAATGTTTGTCTGTTGAGTTTCTAGTTTTGATTGTGGAGGGTTCAAAGACTATTTTTGACAAACCCACAAATACAAAACCAAAGAGATAAAACAAACAAACACATTAAATACAAGATAATATGTGTTATGTGGATAGGACTTACATGGAAATTTGGAAAGTTGGGGTAACAAGTGTTGCGCTAAAACAAATAACCAAGTTAAAATTTAGTGTGAATCAAGTAACCAAAAATCCAAGGCTACTAAAAATTTAAAAAATCAAACAAGTAAACCTGAAGTAATAAAAGGAAAACTCACCAACTCAAATAAAAGATACATGATAGAAATATGGTAATCATACATCAATTTGAAAGCAGTGACAATCCTTACTTTACAAAAAAGATGGGCAAAAAAATGGTAAAACAACATTGATGAGTGAGAAGTAACAATCCTTACTCAATCATCAATGGAAAAAGGTGCATAAAAGGGAAAACAACATTGATGAGTGAGAAGTAAAAATCTAACCTCACTAAATAATGGAAAAATTACATGAAAGTATAAATGGAATAAAATATCTGGAAAAAGGGTGATACAATAATGATAAATGTTTAAAATAAATCAAGGCATATTTAGGAATGTAAAGCCATGGTGTAAAGAAAATAATCCATAATTACTCAAGAATATTGTTTTTATCTAAGGATAGATTAAATTAAAATAAAATAGTGCTAGGATTTTTTTAAGATGTGAAAATGGAAGTATAGAAGAGGGAAAATAGGTGTAGAATCGCACATGCTTGTCAATGGGGGGAATGAAATGGGTAGAGGGGAGAATGAAGGAAAAACTAAGGTAGAGGAACTCTTTATTGAAGTCAAGACACTCAAATTAGGTTTGTGAAAACAAGAATACTTTCAATCTTAAGGACTCTAAATAAATTCGCTTAAACACACAAGTCTTAGGTCAACAAATGAAGTATGTAGAGCATCCCATGAAGGTTATATGCATAAAAATTAAAATAGACCTACCTTACCATAATGTGTTCTCCATTTCTCATGATGCATTATAGAGACATCAGTCTACTATGAAGATTAGGTACTTGTGTGAGAAAGTAGGTAGCACCATAGATTTTTTTGAATTCTCCTATTTCAATCTAGTGGCTTACCACACCCCAATGGACCTCGACTCTATCATGAGGCCAACTATGGAGTTTAAGCTTTAATTAGAGATAGGAGATGTGCTTGTAATCACATCTTTTAGTGTGATTTTGGCTTTTTATATTTGTATTTTTCATTTTATATATCATTTCCTTTTGTTTCAAATTATTTGAATTTTAACTTTCTTGATGGATTTTTCTATTTCTCTTCCATACAAATTTGAAAAACTAAACATGGGTGTTAAAGATGACTTTATATTGAATACTTGGGACTTAGTTTTTAATAGATATGATGGAGAGAGCATGGTGTCTAAGAGTCTCATAAATAGGAGAAATAAAAGTGCTATCTCGACTTCAAACTTGTTTTATCCAATTTAGAGTGAAAGGAAAGGAAATCAAGAGGAATGAAACATGAAATAATTTGAATTACTTCAAATCAAAAAAAATGTGTCAAAGGATGAAAAAGGGATACAATGGTAGAAAAGTGTGATTCCTTATCATAAGAATGAGGAAAATGTAGGAAAACATGTGAACATAGATTGTTGTGCAAATATTATCTATCAAAAGAAGCAAAAGTTGAAGTTGAGAACAAATATCAAGAACTCATAACCATTTCAAAGTAAATTCTAGATAAGGAATGAAAAAATGGTGATTTTATGAGGAATACTATGTCTTATCCATTGCCATGCACTGCATGTTATAAAATAAAAACCCAAGGGGTGCCAAAAAGTATTGGAAAAATAAATGAGATAAGAAAAAATGGTATTTGTGAGCAAGGCTAAGTCCTATACATCGTCTTACATTGAAACTCACAAAGAGGAACCCAAGGGGTTGCAAAAAATGTGTAAAAATTATGGAAAAAAAGGAGGATAAAATTATATCATCAGGAAGATTAGGTCCTATCCATGGTTTTACAATTCAACTCATGAGAAAAAGTGAAACCAAAAGACCAAAAAGAAGGACTAAGGTTTTTGAAAGTAGAGAACTATTTTAGAGGGTGAGACCCATGTAATCATCCTAGAAAATGTGTTAGATATATATCATATAGAAAATATGAAAAATAGGGATGGAATATACATTAATGGCTATATAAATGATGAGCATGTGAGAGATAAGCTTATGTATCTCGGAGGGTTTCTTAAAGATGAATTAGTTTGGTTACATGTGATGGAGAGTATGAGTGGGCATCACTAGATGCCCAAAAGGGTAAGTGGATGTAGGGATAGGCATCCCAAAATGCCCCAGAGTCTTAAATGACATATGGGTGGGAATCACAAGATACCCCAAAGGCTATAGTAATATGTGGATGGGTATCACATGGTGCCCCAAAAGATAAAAAGAGGAAGAAAAGACAAGAAAAGATAAGGAAATACCACCCCATATAATGTCTAAATGGATTCAAGTTTTCTAAAAATATTATTATAAGTTATATGATGCTTGAGTAAATAAAGAGGATGTTAAGAAATAACAATGAGAGACAATGAACTAAATTGATCAGATAGTGAACTAAGTCAACCATACAGAAGAGCAAGGGAAGCAATAAGAGTACAAAGTTGACTAGGTTGACAAAAAATTTGGAAAAACATAGATTGATAAGGATACAAATTCGACTAGGTCTACTTAGTACTTTAACTTGACTAGAAAAAGGGATACAAATTTGACTAGGTTGATTGAGTACTGCAGGCAAGGAAAAAAAATCTCTAAGACACTGTGTCATATAGAATGATAGTGTGATAAAAACAAGGAAAAATATTTCAATGTAATTTTAGCAAGAAGTGAAATCAAACATATAAAAAAGTGGATTAGTGAGAATGTTTTAATTGGGGAAAACAAAATAAAACTTTGATCCAATGTTGGTCAATGCATTTTTTTGCAATACAACATACAATGATAAGAGGGCAATCAATCAACTGAAAAGTAAATGATAACTAAGTTGTCATCTTGAGTGTTGTTTAGATTATTTATAAAGTGTTATTTTAAGTTTTATAGGGAAGTTGGTTGAAAATAAGGAACTAGAATGCAATTTATGGATGGTTACATGCGTTTACGCTGAAAGGGATCTATGTAGGCATGGTACTAGCTTGGTATTGGGTCCTACCCCCTTAATTCATAATAATACAGTGATAAAGGTGTCAAGTGCTTTACAAATATATACCTTTAACTAAATTTTTATACTTGGCCAAAAAACCAAGTCAGCTTCCCCCTTGGTGATGAAATGTAGATAGGTAGCACTTAGGTAGATAAATGTTTAAATTCATTTTGATATTATGTGATTTAGTAGTGTGTGCAAAAAGAGAAAAATAACACAACCAAATAGTATATTTAAAACCACCTAATTAAACCATGTGAGCTACTCTAAGAATGAAAACAAAACAAAATTGAAGTGTGAATTAATTACTAGAATATAACTACTAATTCCCAATTTAATCATGGTACATAGTTAGTTCAGAGGATAATATATCAAAACATTACAAAATAGAGTTGATAAGGTTGCTACTATACTATAGAAGTAAGAACCCTTAAGAACTAAGTCAACCAAATCAAATTAATCTCTTAGATATAAGCTAGACTATAGAACTAGGTCAATTAGATCAAACTAGTTTCTTGTATGATTATAGTTTTGAATATTTCAAACTTGTGTAAAATATAATTGTAGTGAAGAATTGAATTGAATGAGAGAGAATGAAAGAAAGGAACCTTGGTGGGTTAGAAGACATTGAGAACTATGAAATTTCTATTCCAATTCTTTGAATGATGCTTGTAATTTTTTCCAACATTGTCAACTGGGTTGACCTAGTTCTATGAAAACCCTATTTGTTGAGGCATATTAGGATGATTGATTCAACCTGATCAACCAATTTTGTTATATAGAAGCTGTCTAGAATACTAATTCAACTTGCATGACTTAGTGTTTTGTTCTAGAACTGAATGAGAGACTAAATTGACCTCTTAAACATAGTATATTGTCTGGAACTAAATAATAGTATTATGTTAACCTGATCAATCTAGTAACATATATCTAATGAAGATTTGCATATAAATAACATAGTTATTTCGATGTGACTATGTGTTAAACATGTGCATATAAGTTAGAACTATACTGGACTAATTAACCTAGTATCACAAATATAGAAAGATAATAAAATAATATAAATGAAAAGCATGAAAGAAAACCTCTAAGGATTAGATTCATGTCAAGTTAAATAGAATGTATGCAATAAGAAATGAATCAGATCTACAAATAAATCCAATCTCAAAGAAGATAGATCCTAATTAGAATTCTAATTGGGGATACTTTAGATAATTGGGGTCATGACCAATACTGATCTACTTGACCTAATCATGGGATCTGTTATCACAATAATATTACTAGGGAGGGTTCCAAACCCTTCAGTCAATAAAAACTACACAATAACCTTAAATAGGTCTTATGTTTTGATATTCACTAGACTAATAACAAGTAAAGCAAAATATAATCTAGTGCTCACCAAAGATTGTGGCACAAAGTGGTCATTAATAGACATAAAATTAAATATGCATAAGAGAATCCTAATTAATTAATGTATAATTAAAACCCTACTTTATGGAGAGAGAGAGAGAGAGAGAGAGAGAGAGAGAGAGAGAGAGAGAGAGAGAGAGAGAGAGAGAGAGAGAGAGAGAGAGAATATTATTCAAAATCCATTACTTATGCTAATTATATCTACTAAAGAGAGGAGCAAAGTTGGATATACTTACCTAAAAGATGAACCTATTGAGACTCAATCTCTCCCTTAGCAAAAGGATCTTTAAAACAGGTTGTTGTGGTTTTTAAGGATCACTAATAAATTACAAAGCATCCAAGAGTTCTCCAAAAGACTAGATTCTTCTTCAAGTAAAAACCCTTAGCTAAGGCTCCTCAAGTAGAATGGTGGAAGAGAAAATTTTTAAAAATTGTAAATTAATAATAACTATTATCTACTATCAAATAATGGTTAAATGGATGTGTTTATATAGATAGATCTGACCCTAAACCCTTCCAAAATTTTAATCTAATAAGTTCAACCCAATCAACCTAGTATCATAATTGATATAAACTTACTAGGTCATGGACTAGGCCAGCCAAGGGTTGACCTAATAAGTTTTATCAATAATAATACATGGTTGACACAACTAACATAGTTATGTAAAATATAAAAATGGGGTTTAAGTTAGGGAAAGATAAAATGAAGATGGAAAATGACTAGAGGACTGTGTAAAAGAGGAGGTAAAGCTTAAGGGAATGGTTTCTAGGAGACAAGTGTGTATATAGCAAGCAAAAAAAGGTACAATAATCTTGTGAAGCACCAATGGTCTGCCTACCACTTTCTTGATCTACCCCTTATGGCATGCACTTAGAGATATTGAGACTCAATGGTTCTTACAAGATAGCAAACATTAATAATTGTTAAAGTTTTAAAATATCATGTGTATACATAAGATAGATCCATCCCTCAAAGTGTAATGGAGGTAGGGCATCATTGAAGAGGATGGTGTATATGGAGGCATTGGGGGATGATAGAGAAGAAAATTAGAAACCCATAGACACACCATAGTAGATTAACATGTTTTATGATATTTTTTTTATTTAAATAGTTGTAGTACATTTTGATTTACATTATATATATCTGGTGTGATATTATTTTTGTTCGATGATCTTGGTGTGTTGATTGTGTGATTTCATTAATAATTTTTTATTATATTTCTAGGTTGATTGAATGGATATGTACCTATATATACATATTTTAATTGACTTATTATTCCACTAAGATGTGGTTGATTGTGTTTATATAAATAGTACTTTGATTGAATTCATAGATGGATTTTAATACTATGTTTTATTAGGTTGTTAAGTGATTATTGATGCTTATTAGATTCATTTTATCATTTATAATAGTTGATTAAACCTCTATCAATACATTAGTAAATAATAAGTTCTTTGATAACTTTAACTAATGACATTAGTTCATATGGTACAATGAAATTAATGTTATTAAATAAAGATTGTTATGAATCCTTGTACTTAGGAAATAAACATAGTTTTATACCAAGCCAATAAAGATAGTTTTATTGATTTATGATAAAAGGAAAACATCATTGTGTTTGATGAATCTTTCCTAAAGTCAAAAGTTTTTTATTTAACCTATGAAGCTAACTTCTAGTTTTAAATTTGAATAAATTTTTATTAGTTATTATGTTTAGTGTAATTTTTGTTAGTTGATATTACATGGAAATTATAACGTTTGAATACATTTTATAAAGTCAATTTCATGAGTTTATGTTAAGTCAATGCATTAACAAAGACAATGATACATTCATAATTCAATGGGGATATTTCAATTGTTGTTTTATTTGGCTAATGATGAAACTCTCAAGAAAATTAGGGTTAACTATATGTTGACTTAGTGATAATTATACCTACCAAGAAAAGAAGAGTTATATTTAGTTTTTTCATGCTAATACAGATAGCGCACTATAAGTTGGTTAATCATGGTGGATCGATGGGATAATTATGTGGCATGCGAGTAGCATGTAGTTTGATAAAATGGAGGAAAGAGAGGCTATGGAGGAAACAATTGGTAGATAGAAGATTTCAGAGAGGACTCAAGCTTGAAGAGAATGTATTATTTTGAATCATTGGAAATGTCATTAGAGATTTCATTACCAGGTTGGTTTTGTTTTAAGATTTATATATTTATTATGATGAATTATGTTAGCGAATTTATAGAAAAGGTTTTAAGTTATTTTATGTATTTTAAAAATAAAAATAAATGATACAAAAGGATGGACCTTGTGGATGGCTCGGCCATCCATAAAACCCATCATATAAACCTAAACCCTGCATAGATGAACATAGTTGTAAACCCATTTTAGGCACAATAGGTTTTAAAGTAAACCTTGTAAAGGATGGCTACTATTCTTTATTGTGTGAAAATTTAATGAACTTAGAGTAAATTAAAAAGACAACTTTCTATATTTTAGGAATGATATAAACCCTAGATGAAGTTTAAGGATTAATATTTTTATTAACAAAGTAAATATATGAATCTTACTAATATTATCCTTTAGCTTATTACGTTAAGGATATGGAGATTTTTTTATTATACCATTAGTCTAATCATAATAATCATACCACTGTGAGTCGGATATTATGTTATTTGTAAATGAGATTATACAGTCAATTTAAACCAAGCTATAGGTTTTGACTATGTATTGAATTTTATTAAAGAATAGAAGGAAATTTGGGTTTATTTTGATTCATGTATCTCTCTCTCTCTCTCTCTCTCTCTCTCTCTCTCTCTCTCTCACACACACACACACACACACACACACACACACACAAGATCATTAAATGGTACCCATGTGACTTTGAGTCAGCTTAAGGTTGTGTTTGATATAAGAATTCAACAAGTATTTGTGTATGTTGAATTATAGTTATGTAATCATCTAGATAGAGTTATGTATGAGTTTAATATTATATATAGGCAAAACCTAGAAATATTTATTGACATCGGATTGTATTATAATTGAGAGTTGGATTTGGGATAAATGGTGTTTTAGATATCAAAGTTTTCTTATTTATATAGATAATGTATAAACATTGTTGGTTGGGTATTGTATATATACTTAAAAGTGAATAATTGTATTTGGCAGTGTAGTCAAATTCAATATAAAATTTTATATTAGGTTCTCCTAAGTATTGAACAAAATTACAAACTTAGAATAATTTGATATATACATACATAAAAATACACACACACACATTCATTTAAAAATAATCTATGGTCAATTCCATTAAAACTATATAAATAGGGGTCTCGATATAATATTCAACTTTGTAAACTTGTTTGCCAATATTATGATATTTGTGCATCTTAGCATGAATAAACACAGATTAATTTGTGAATGTGAGTTTAAGGGAATTGAATATATTTTTACATAATGGATAATGTATTTAAAATCAGTTGAATAGGTAAAGATTTGTAGGCTATGTTAAAATTGATAACTATATATATTTTACACTTCTATGGATATTTAGTTGAACAACTAAATTAGGAATTGATTATTTTTATGAATATTTGAGCTAAAACAATACAATTGAATGTGTATGATTAGATTATGTCATGATCTGAATAATATCTAAACTACAACATATGCATGCTTGAATAACTATTTGATAGGTTACTAATCATAAAGTTGTATGTTTTTAATTTATGCATGAATGCATGGAATTATACATGTGATTTATCTATTATATAGTAAATCTGAAAATGTATTCCATATAAGGATGCATATACCCTGTTACAAATATGTGACTAGTCATTACATATCAAGGTAATATGGGTGATTTATTATGTGGTTAATATATGGATGAAGCATTAAAATAAGGAATTTAATTGTTTAAACACAAATCTTATTAAGTTGTTATTTGACTAGATTTTGTTATATTTGTGGAAAATGAACAAGGAGATAAGATGTGAGTAATGTTATATTTCATGGATGAAATAAAATTTTGAGTTACATATTGATATTGGATAACTTGTAGTCTATATATAATTCTTACCTAGATGGTATGTTTATATTAAGCAATATTTATGATTCTATTTATCATTCATTAATATATAAGATGATTATTATATTCATTATATTACAATTGATGGATTAAATATATGTATTTTTTATCTACTAATAGGAAATATTCTTATTGAATTTATTATTTTTACATTGTTATATAACTAACCAAATTTTATATTTATGATAATAAATAAGTAGTGGATGGCTTATATTGGCTTAACTAGCACCATCAATGCAAGATGATGTATAATATAATTGAGTGGTGTGTATGAGATTGACTGAACCTAGAGATCATTAACTAGTTGAAAACTTTGGAAAAAGTAATGTTTGTAGTTAAATATTTCCATTTCATGTATTTGATATAGTTTACATGTTTGTACGATATCATATTAGAACATATTTATTTATGGTACACATAGTGTATTAATTACCTTACAACACATGGGTTCTAGTTTATCACTTTGGATTTTGGTAAAATCATTATCTATGCATCCATAAAGGGAGAATAATTTCCTTGTTAGGAGATAGTATGGGGGATTGATGGTTCTTGGTTGGTGTGGAAAAGGACTCAGCTAATGTTATCCCTCCCCACAATAGTATTATTTTAGAGACTACACTTGAGATTAAAGATAGATACTTGAGTTCATAGAGAACTCATGCTCCTTGAAACTTTATATCATTGCATTATTACTTATTGAGACTTTATTATTGTTTAAGCTATACTATTTATTCGTTATAATTTGATAGTAGTGGCTGTAATTTTGTATCAGCCATGGCTGAAATTATATTATTACTTTAATAAAATAAATATAATCATTATTTTTTATTCAACATTGTTCATGAATTATTATATCATTTTCGTGGTGATCATTAGCTAAATGAATTAGTTATAAATATTATGGGGTTCACTAATATAATACATTTAGTTAAAGAGAACTTTTTTAGATTTATCATGTTGAAATAGGTTAGATGAATATGTGTAATTAATTTTTAAAAAAAAATACTCTATTCTTGGAAAACCTAATGAGGTTGTTACATTGTGGTATCAGATCTAAGGATCAAATACTAATACTTAATGTGTCCACTAACACAGACTTATTCTCTTGTTAAGAAATAATATAAATGTTTCACACTAGACCAGGAGGTGAGGGTACTTAGAATACCAATCTCTTTAGTGATCCAAATCAGTTCACCACTGAGAATGTTATAAAGTTGGATAAGAACCTCATAAACATGAAAAATATTAGGGATCGAATCACAACTCTAGAATAGGAAGTTCATGGACATGAAGAGGTGAATGCTCAAGAAGAACTTGAAGAGAATTTTGTGGATCAAGAACATCCTCAAGAATAAAGGCATGAGGAAGTAAACAAAAGATGTAAGAGCTTTATTAACTATAGAGATAGAACATGACATGAAAAAGGTAAATCTAACAAAGTTTAATGTAACTATATTAGGAGATGGATCTAAAACATAAGAGAATGATATGGATAAATAGTTTTAGATTTAGAATTACTTTAATGTCATGACATTAATCTAGGTAGAATATCATCTTGATGGTAAGCTAGAAACTTGGTGGATAAATGAGAAGCTCGAGATGAACCTTGACTCAACCACCACCACTTGGGAAACATTTGTGACACTGTTTAGGTCATGATGGATTCTACCATTGTACTTCTATAAAAAACTTATGAATTTTCAAAATCTTAAGCAAGAAGATCTCTTAGTGAATGAGTATTGGCAGAATTTCACTAATCTCCTTAAGTATGTACCCCAGTATCATGCATATGAGAGGTTTAGATCAAGAAATTAATCATGAGATTAGAAACATAAATTGGTTGTGAAGTAGATGTGATTGGGACATATATCATGGATCAAGTTTTTAATAAGGTAGTCAAGAATGAAAAGTAACTAAAATCTATTTCCCAAGTTAGTGTTAAGTTTAAGAATAAGTTTGTAAGTTATACATAAACATTCAAAAAGAATAACTGAAAGCAGAGGAGTGGAGACACTAAGATTTAGTTCAAGAATCATAATGCCATATTTAGTAGTTTTTTAGGGAATATGAAACTTGGTTATGGTTTTAAGGGAGGTTTCAAAGGAACCTAATAGTTTGACAAGAAAGAACTAGTTGGAGGTTAATTCATTTGTGGAGTTGACCATTATGCTCAAGAATGTTCTCAGGAAAACTTGAAGAATAAAGGTTCTACTCCTTGATAGTGTATTTTTTAGTAGTAGATTCATTCAACTATTGACAATCATTTGGACGAGTATCAAGCTTCACCCATAAAACTATCGAGTATTTTATTTGATCATGTAGTTTCTATTTTGATTAACAAAATATCTACATAATGTTTCATTTCTCTTAGAATTCTTATTAAATTATCTACAAAACTTGGAGTTATGGAAAATGCATGGTCGGTACAATATATGAATGAGTCAAAATTCAAAGTTGGCAAGTGTCTAGTCAAATCTAAGATTAGGTTTTTTGAATTCACAACAGTAGTGGATCTTTATATTGCACCATTAGGGTCATATGAGGTCATCATAAGATTCAATTATATTGTGAATCATAAATATAAGGATGACTATTTTCTAAAGAAGTTTGAATTTTAATATGATTTTGTTAATCAAACACAAGTCTAGGGTGAGAAAAGGGAATTGAAGCTAAGAAACACTTACGAAATTGAACTCAATAAATCTCAAAAGAAGGGATATCAGGAATTTATTATTAAGATAAATGTGATGGATGAATGTAAGTAACCATCCATTGTCAATTATCCTTTTCTAATGATTTTTAGGATGTGTTTCTAGAGGAATTACCTAGATTGCCACTAAAGTGCAATTTTGATTTCTTGATTAATATCATATTGGATAACAACCATAGTCTAAAGTACCATGTAGGATGATAACCACTAAATTATTTGAGTTAAAGGCTCAAATTCAAGATTTTTTGTTGAAATTACTGATTCAACCAATTTTATCACCATATGGTGTACTAGTTGTCTTCATCAAGAAGAAGGATGGTACTCTTTGCCTATGTATTGATTACAAGATGTTAAAGAAGGAGACAATCAAGAACTCATATATTTTACCACAAATTGATTAGCTCTTTGATCAAATGTGAGGAGAAATAATATTTTCAAAAATGGATCTTATATTAGGGTATCATCAACTAGGAATTCGTGATGATGATATTATGAAAACAATGTTTAAAACTTGATATGGGCACCACAAGTTCACAGTGTTACCATTCATGTTGACAAATTTTTTTGTATCATTTATGAATCTTATGAATAATGTGTAAAAAAATTAATTGGGCTTTTTTGTATTTGTATTTATATATGACATCCTCATATATTTTAAGAATGAGGAAGATCATGTGTAATTGGTTTTATAGTGTTTACAAAAGCACATGTTCTATGAAAAAATCTCAAAGTGTGTATTTCTCAAAAGAAAGTGCAATATTTGGGAAATTATCTCCATGAATGATATTTTAGTTGATCCAATGAAGATAAGATCCATAATATATTGATCAGCACCAAATAATGTGCATGAGATAAGTTATTTCATAGGATTAGTGGGCTATTATAGGAAATTCATTCCAAATTTCTCTAAGATAGCTAATTCAATTACCTATTTTAAGTGGAAGAATTAGATTTTTGTTTGGTTAGACAAGTGTGAGATATCCTTTCAAGAGTTGAAAAACAAACTTAATTCATCACTAGTGCTAATATTTCTCTATCTTAACGGTCAATTATCAATGATCACAAATGCATCTATGGATGAACATAGAGGAGTTATTATGCAATATGGCTAGGTTATAGCATATGTGTCTAGGAAGCTACAGTGATATCAGGTGAATTATGCCCCTCATGATCTAGAACTTGTGGTAATTTTTCATGCCTTGCAAGTTTGGAGGCATTATCTATTGGAGAAACCATTTGAACTCAAGATTGATAACTTGGGACTCAAGTACATCTTCACCCAACCAAACCTAAAATCTCATCAAAGGCGATGGTTAAAGTTCTTATCGGATTAGAATCTTGATATTAATTATATAAAAGGCAAGGATAATAGATTTGATGATGCTCTAAGATGTATAAGGTACATAGTAGTTGTGGCTACTATCAAGAGTACTTTCTAGGATCAGACAATCAAGTTCTCATCAAGAGATGAATTCTATGGTCAGGTTATTGGGGTCAACATACCCCCTATTTCTAAAAATTAGGGACCCATGTGTTAAATTGTATAATTAATACCTTGGTATTGTAAATTCACTTAATCACAATGTTTGATGCATGTTTTTCACATTATTTATATTTGGAGATCATCCACCCCTTAGTCTAATTGGTCTTCTTTATTAATTATTTTTCTTTAGCTTTGCCTAATGTTGCTAATATTGGATATCTATGTTTCAAATCATACGTTTAATGGAGCTATCCTTAATAATATCGTACATGGGTTTCAATTCTATCTAAAACTAACCTTTTGTTAGCCTTTGGTCTATTAAAAGTCAGTTTGAACTCATGTTAAATGCTTCCTAAAACCTTCATTCAGAAACCTAACACATGATCTTTTTAGACCTAAATTCAAAAATAGTAGGAATAATTTTAGCGATAACATTTTAAATAATCTATGGATTGAAGCCTAATATTTATATTAAGGCTTGGTCATGTTTTTCAACACAACCCAGTGTTAATTTAAAAATTATGAATTTTGTCCCTTTCATTCCTTGAGCTTCTTTGTCCCCTTTCATTTTGACATGGTCCAAAATTAATGTCTATAGGGTCCTTTTTATTAAATTCCTAACTTGATTTGACTTTGTTTTCATAAATATTAGTCTAAAACCTTAGTCCTAAGGCCCCATTCATTTTTATTAACTTGAACAAGACCTTAGCCCTTAGACTTTATCCAAAGTCTTATTTGTCCCTAGCCTTAACTAAATTTCATGCACCTTTTCAAGATCTAAAGTCCGTGCACCTTCAAGGAAAAAATGATTAGATGGTGTGAGGTGGATCTAGTAAATCCAAATCTTTATCTTTCAATAACCAATTAGAGCCAACTACTCAAACCATGATCAACAATTCATACTTTCTTAGAGGAAGTCAATCGAGTGATGTATAATAAGTCAAAATTTCCAAAAGATTACAGTGTTATACAAGATTTAACATTAACATTCTCATGCCCATTATTTGACATCTATGAGGACATAAAATTTAAACCCCAATGATATATTTATAGAGCTTAATTTTGGCATTCATGCAAACATCATTGATGTTTATGAGGCCCTCATTGATGACTATGAGAGATTCAAAATTCAATCTGGTGGCTTTATCCCACTTAGATAAATGAACATGTTATTACTTTAATCATACTTGGAAGTCTTATGTATCAATTATAATATTTTTTTAGGATTAATTACAAGCCATGTTTTAGCTAAAAAATTTAATATACATAGGGGATAATTATAAACACCATAGGCTTAACCTCAATATTATAATAAGGTTGAATCATGTTTTTTAATATTAGACCAGACTTTAGTTTAAAACCTTATGTTTATTCTATATATACATACCCCCTTGGTCTTCGAAAAGTTTTATAAGCATATTGGCAAGGCTTGATAAGATGTGAGGACCTATGGTATGAATCCTAGCTTAAAGTATTTGTCGTAAGGTTCACCTTGCATCAAAAACCTTATGTTAGGTCCTATTTCTATATGGGTCCCCCTTTGATATAATATAAACTTAGACTAAATACTTTGGCATGAGTTTTATTTCATGTTTGTTAACTCAAAAAAAACCTTAGATGAAATTACTTAACCTATGTTCTTTGCTTGGTCTCGGGCTAACTTAAAATTCTTGTACCTTTTTAGGATAGATGGCTCACACAAAATCAAACTATCATGATTGGATGGAGTGAAACCACTATGGATTATTAAATAGGAGCCTTGAAGGACCATAAGACCACTATGTGGCACATGTGTGCTAACCACAAGATTGACAGACATGTAATGCTTAGGAAGCCTATGGGGTTGTCAAGTTACACAATTATAGGACTTGATATAAAGGACAACCAATGGTATGTAACTAATGGGATAGAAATCAATAATTTGCATTGATATGTTTATATTGATCTAATGGAGTGAGATAAAAAAAATTAAATACAATGGTCAAGTTTCAAATCATTTATGAACCAAATGCCATAAAAAATTCCAATTGGATGCCATAGAAATGCCACATCGATGTCACCTAAACAAAAGCAAAAAAACACAAGATTTTGTGGGATTGAAAAGGAAAATATATAAAGGTAGAATTATTAATAAAATATCAGTACCAAGTTCACTTAAGTGATAATTTTTATCACCATTAATTCTTAAAAAGACCTAAAAAAAGCCTTAGCATCTACAAAAATTGTAATTTGATCCCATTTTGATCACAACCAAGCTAAGAAGAGTTTAATTACCATATAAACAAGTGAGAATCAGCTATGAAGTTGATTAAATATCACTGATCAACTTGTAGACTCACATCCATGGTGGTAGGAAAGTAAAAAAAATAGAGAAGACACAAATCTATACGTAACTTCAGACATGGACAAAAGAATCTAAAAGACATTATATTAGATTCTATAGTGTTAAATATTGGGGATAATAACTAGTCCAAGCTCTTCTAGGCCATTGAAGAGTTATAGGAAATCACTAAGGAGGACAAATATAATTCCATAGTCCACCAAATATATTATGACATAGTCTCTATACAAATGGCTGATCTCTACCATGTAGTAGCAAAACCTGAGGTGCTTTATTTTATCAATGTTATTACTCCTATTTTAAAATATTGTAGACTAAATCAAGATATGATTATCCATGAACATAATTTTAAGAAATTTTATTTCATTTCCCTTATGGCCTTTAAGAGTTACTACAAACTTCTTATCCCTCAGGTGGGCTTACTCAGAAATAAGTAGTGGTCCAACCTAAATGACCTAAAAATTGCCCTAGTTCCATGGCTATATTTAGCAACCCATGGATTTTCTACCCCTGTTGGAAGAATCCCTATCACCCAATTTAGGGTAGGGATTAGAATGATCATGAATTTTATCAATAGACTGCCTAGGTCCCATTCCACCACTTATGTCATCAAACTATGGGTCTGTTATGTGTATTTCATGGTTAAAAAGGGACTTACCCCTCCTATTGGAGAATTGATCAGTGTTTGCCTAAAATAACAATTTTTTGCTATCAATAAGAGGACTAGAAATCAATTATTTATGATGTCTTACCTTTGTATACCTTGTTGGCCACCACAACCATCCCTAACATAAATAATTGGTCACCTAAGGGAAGACAAACAGTCTCCCATTATTATTTTAAACTACAGATTTTCAATTATAGGGACCACATACAATTCATTTGTTACTATGTATATCAAGCCTTGTTTGAGGTTGTTACAAGGCTACCCATGATGAGGGTAAGCCACTTAATCAACAAGTATGTGGATTTTATTGGGGATCTTTGGATATATCTTGACTGTACTATCATCAAGATAAAGGGAACCCTATGTTAACCTCTCAAGTTATCAATCTATGTTCCCACCAAGCTAGTCGAGTAGGAAATTGCATACCAATTATTCTATTAAATTGATAGCATATGCAAACATAAGAGGATGGGGACACTTCATCCTTTTCTTTTATCTATTATTATAATAGTGTTGTATAATTAGGAAAGTATGGATACCATCTCTAGCCATAGGGATGCATTCAATTTATAACTTGATGAGTTAAGGTAGTGGTACCCTTGAGATAATGTTGTGAATCATTTGAAGTCAAAGCAAATGAATATGAAGTATGAACATCAACTTTGTTTCCATGACACCATGTATATGTGGGCATACTCATTTTTTTATGTCTTAGAATGATTGAAGAAACATAATATTAAACTTGAGTCTAGGTTTAAAAGAGATGAGAATCCAGCTAGTGAAATCTAGCAAATGAATCCTCTGTAGTAGCACAAAAGGGCATCTTCATTTTTTGATGTCTTAGAAAGATTGAAGAAACATAATATCAAGCTTGAGGTAGGTTGAAAAGAGATGAGAATCCAACTGATGAAATATAGAAAATGAATCCTCTGTAGTACCATTTTGTGTTAGGACCATCTACTAAGACTTATTCAATATAACTAAAGGCACCAATTGCACAAAGGCCAGAGGAACCAATTACCCAAGGTGTAGGAAAAGAGAAGCTTGAAGAAAGACCTGGTGAGAGGTAAACCTCTTTTACCACTACTAAGAAGCTAGAGTCTTTGATTGAATATATTGACATGATAACATTGCATCCTAAGGAGACATTGGAAGATACCTTGGAGGCACTGGCTGGTGTTTATGGGTTAGATGAAGAGGTGACTCAATAATAATAACCTCATCCCCAAGTTGAGGAAATATAAATAGGAAAAGGGAAGGAGATATATTTGGACTCAGTTATAGTTATTCCCCCTTAAAAGAAAAAGGTTTAGTTATCATCGACCCCTACAAGAACTAAGAATCCTAAAATAACCCTCACTCACCCATTGAGTAATGTTAGTATATTTAGTGATGAGAATCCAATTCATGAAGGGTTTTTATATTTAAAGATATAGAAGATCCCAACATTGCAACACCAATGGGCCAATACAAAGTCTGTCAACATCACAGTTCATGAGGAACTTAAGCCCTAGATAGTGACTCCATAACAAAAAGAATAGGAAAGATAAATGTCTACTCCTAGATCTTTAGGTAGCACCTAAATGGAAGCCATAGGGACACCTAAAATGACACACTCTTTAGTAAGTTTTTAATTTTACCTAACCACTATTAGATTATAAAGAATTAAAATAAATAAATCTATGGTGTTAGGAAAGGAATTCATCTTTAACATGGTGGATCCATTTGTTGCTTTGAATTTAGGAAAAGGGAAGGAGATATATTTGGACTCATTTCTAGTTATTCCCCCTTAAAAGAGAAAGGTTGAGTTATCATCAATCCCTACAAGAACCAAGAATCCTAAAATAACCCTCACTCACCCATTGAGTAATGTTAATCTATTTAGTGATGAGAATCCAATTCATGAATGGTTTTTATATTTAAAGATATAGAAGATCCCAACATTTCAACACCAATGGGCCAATATAAAGCCTATCAACATCACAGTTCATGAGGAACTTAAGCCCTAGATAGTGACTCAACAACAAAAAGAATAGGAAAGATAAATGTCTACTCCTAGATCTTTAGGTAGCACCTAAATTGAAGCCATAGGGACACCTAAAATGACACACTCTTTAGTAAGTTTCTAATTTTACCTAACCACTATTAGATTATAAAGAATTACAATAAACAAATCTATGGTGTTAGGAAAGCAATTCATCTTTAACATGGTGGATCCATTTGTTGCTTTGAATTTAGGAAAAGGGAAGGAGATATATTTGGACTCAGTTCAAGTTATTCCCCCTTAAAAGAGAAAGGTTGAGTTATAATCGATCCCTACAAGAACCAAGAATCCTAAAATAACCCTCACTCACCCATTGAGTAAAGTTAATCTATTTAGTGATGAGAATCCAATTCATGAATGGTTTTTATATTTAAAGATATAGAAGATCCCAACATTGAAACACCAATGTGCCAATACAAAGTCTATCAACATCACAGTTCATGAAGAACTTAAGCCTTAGATAGTCACTCCACAACAAAAAGAATAGGAAAGATAAATGTCTACTCCTAGATCTTTAGGTAGCACCAAAATGGAAGCCATAGGGACACCTAAAATGACACACTCTTTAGTAAGTTTCTAATTTAACCTAACCACTATTATTTTATAAAGAATTACAATAAATAAATCTATGGTGTGAGGAAAGGAATTCATCTTTAACATGGTGGATCCATTTGTTGGTTTGACCCCAGTTGGAGGTCAAAGACTCTGGGAGGACCCCATCCATGAAGAGGATACACTTGATTTGGCTAAATCTCAAAGTGCTCAATTGAAAACTGGCATCAAGGGGCTACAACAACAAATAAAGAACCTTCAAAAGAAGAAAGAGGATTTGGAGAAGTAAGTAGTTTTATCAGTCCTTGAATCTATAATTGAAATGTTTGAGAAATCATTCCATGACATGGTTGACTCTCCAAAGTCAACAAAGCTAAGATATAGTGCATTCTATCTACAAGATATAATGACCAAGTGTCTAATCACCTAATGGTAGGGTTCTAGGGATAAAATAAAGGATTTGATTAGAATCTTAATAGGGGATAAAATCCCTGTATTCAAGACTATTAGCATTACTCACCTCAACACCATCTTAGGCTTGATTTTGGATTAAATCAATAGCCTAAGTACATGGTCCAAATCCTTGGAGAGACTCATCAAAGATGATAAGGAACAACTAGACAAAACTAAAAAACTCCTGGGGACCATGATTACAAATCCTTTAAAGCTTACCTCCATGGGCATCATGGTAGATGATGAATTGAAACACAAAGTCACCTTATTCATGAAGGAAGTAAGAAATAAGAGCCAAGGCAAGTTTGGAGGTGATAATAACAGGATCATGGATATGATCCTAACTATTGAAAAGAAGATAGATAAGGAAAAGATCATTAAAGATGCTTTAGAAAGAAATGACACAGACTTCTATGATTTAATAGATCAGGAAGATGAAATCCTCCTTAAGTTTGTTGTCAACTTGAAGTTAGTTGATGAGTAGCATCAAAAGGTAATGAAATTACTTCAACACAACCAAGGATCTTCATCAACATAGGGTCCACCAATTAGTTAAGGGTATTATCTTTTGAGAAAACATTGTAAATTTTGGTATTATAATATTCTTTTTGAAGACACATGCATTTGATTATAATGTTTCCTAAAGGTCAGTCTATTTTAGAAATTTTAGTATAGTTTATGAAACTTTGTAAATAGGATATATGTCCTACATATTTTGTACACTTCTAAGTCAAGATGACTAGCTAACATGCTTCCTTGAAGCCTATAAGAGGAGAATTGTCATTTTTAAAAATGAGAGAGAACTTTGGATCTATAGAACTAGTGTAATCTTTGAAGTTTTGTCTCATCTTGTTTATGTCAATTGTTATTTAGCTTTTCTCTCAATTTTTGGTTATATATCTCAAACTTGAATGGTTTTAAGAATTCTAAAAATGCGTCTCTAATAAAAGATTTCTAATTTGTAAAAAATATAGATTACTCAAATGTACTTTGGTTTACTTTGTTTTATTTTCTCTACATAAGGATGTGTATATGCTATTTGACTATAGTAGTAAATATTTAAAGTAGAGCTAGTTCTTACTTGTATTTCTTCATACTATCCTTAGATAACTGCTTGGTGTGTGGTAAGATTCGGGTGTATGATATTTCATGTTATACATTGGTTAAATTTATGTCCAATTTGAATTTAAATGGTGTCATGATGTTTGAGGTAAAGATCAATAACTTTTTTTCTTTTTTCCTACCCTTCTCTTTTCCTCCTTTCTTAACTAGATCACTCTAGCTTAAAAATATTGTGGATATTCATTTTAGAGTAGCCTTAGATTATAATTTTATCATAACCCACTAACATCACTATATATTACTATATATTTTGCAAATATTATTAAGTGCTAAGGTGGCTCCCAATCACCAAGTTTTAGAAATATTGTAGAATAGTTTGCTTGCTCTACCCCTACTTCATCGTACATGACTAGATCACCACAACCTATAACTCATGATCTAAATTATTTTAATTCTCAAATGAGAATTGTTATTTAAACACTAAGGTCACCTATGATACACTTAGAGGCATCAACAAGTGAAGCTATGTTGGCACTAGAAGAAAGGCCTAAAATCTTGGTGAGATTATAGGATCTTTATTGGATTTGGTGTATTTTGATCAAAGATCATGTTATCCTTTACAAATTTATGTTCCTTTTAAGATATTTGAGTAAATATTAGTGATCTTCATATTTTTATACCCATATTTTTACTTCCCTTAGACAAAGACTAACATTCTTTGAAAATATACACATGATTATGGTGAAAATGGCTTTAACTTTTCTATTTCAATAGGTTCATGGTTAGTAATAGCTATTTTGGTTAAATATTCATAGATCCTTTGCAAATTTGAGCTCATTTAAGCTTAGGGTTGTAAATACCATTCACATTTTCATGTTTGTATGTATCTTTGAGCTATTTTGGTTGAAGATCTTAGTCCTTTGTTGTTCTTTATGTGAATATTTGAAAAATTCACTTTATGTGAATGTTTAACCTTGATTCTTTGTAAATATTAACTTGAATAAAAGTTTTCAAAATAGAATTGGCTATAATTAGAATGAGATCACATTTATAAATAAGGAAGACCCTACTTCAACTAGAGATCCACAAGAAATCTAGGTGCGACAAAAGTAGGCATAGACGTTCGAAGTCTTCACCAACTTCACCACTCCAAGGTACTCCTAAATTCAACCTTTATAAAGGTATAGCATGGTTAAGAGACTCTTCCATAAATCTACCAAGTGTAGTGCATGATCTCCCCCATAATCTTGATAAATATTTGTCAACATTTAGTTCAAATACTATTATAATTGCATAGGAACACATTAAATCATTCAAAGTTGCATTAATATTGTTAAATGTTACCCATGAAGATGTATCATGTAGGTTGTTTCCATTTACATTTAGGGATGTTGCATGTGCATGGTTTCTTAATTTTCAAGATTATTACATAACCAGATGGGATGGTTTTAACAATGCCTTTATTGACCAATTAGGCAAGGTTATTAGTCCTCGTATCCTATACCAATAATTTACTACCATCAAGAGAGATACAAGTGATTGCATAAGAGCATTTAATGATAGGTTGAAAATGATACATATCCAAACCATAGATCCCTACAAACCTAATTATGTGTTGGCTTTGGAAATTTATAAGGATGTAGTAGATCCTATGACTTCTGTATTACTGAAGAGATCTCTTCCAATCATAACCACATTAGCCCATGCCCATTCTGAAGTAGTGATCATTAATGATCAAATGTAGCTTCAAGGATAAATGAGTTACTCTAGCTTGAATGTTAATCCACATATGCCCACCTTGAATATACTTCCTAAATATAATTAAAATAATCCATCCTTGAATCAGATCATGAAACTAAAATAATAAACCTTGAGCCATGTTTTCCCTAATCAGAACTTAGGATTCCTAAGCCATGCTTCCACTAGATTCAATACAAATGATCAAAAATATTTACTAACAACCATTGGTGCTAACCAAGTTCATAACTCTAAAACTCCCAAGTGTGATAATGACTTAATTTAAAAGATGGTAGAAAACTTTAGCACTAATTTTCTTTAGATGCAAAAGCGTGTTAGTCATACTAGTGAAGGATCAGGTAGGAACTTCTCATTTCAAATATTTAATAGACCCATTAATATATTCTATAATGATATTTTTCAAAATAATAAGAATAATTAATCATCTAATGATAAGAAAAACATGGACATTAATCTTATTAATATTGCATTAATGGATTACTATAGAGTTCATTGCACTGTCAAGCATGGTGAAATAGACTACACTGAATTTTGTAAAGATTTTTAAGGATTTCAAGAATAATTGGACACATTTGAAATATTTACAAACAATATAATATTTTAAGTACATTAATAACTAAGTTTGTTGACCAAGCCTTCATGGTGGAGATGTTTGACTTCCCCTTCCAAGAAGATAATAAACTTGATGGTGTTCCTGAATAAGTTCATGCTTTCTATCAATTCTTAAAGAAGACATACCCTCTAAGGAATAGTGAGTGGAGGTAAACTTTGACTACTTAAACACCTCCAAATAAATTTGGCACTCCTCTAGACACTACATCATATAATCACCCATAACCTCCAAAGTGAAGCACTTCTAAATAAAGTACTATTCCATTTATTTCTTCAAATAAGACTGTGTATAATATTGTAGAGGGCAAGAATAAAATAAAGGATAATATAATTTACATGAATTGACACAAATCACTGAGAAAAGGTATCTACTACTTGAATCCTTGTCCAAGAAACCTAGTAAGACATCCAAAATTGATAATGTGTGTAGAACACATTTGTAGTTTCATTGAGGCTAGCCATGGAAAAGGGGAACATGATGGTGCTGGAGCATGTGTAAAAAGAGCTATTGCAAGGGAGGAGTTAAAATTTGAAGAGGGTGTTCATTTGATAGATGCAAAAACTATGGTTGAATAGTGTAATGAGAACATGTGTCATGATGCTCAACCAAATTATACTATTTGTAGACATTTTTGGTTAATGGAGGAAGAACACTTGGCAAAGTATGAAGATTGTATGACTCTAACGGGTTCAAGTGATCTCCACTCATTTCATGGCTCAAATACAAGTTTTTGAACTATTCATATGAGACACTTGGCATGTTTTTATTCTACATGCATAAGACAAACTCCCTACCTCTTCAACTTACTATCATAATTTTTGTTAGGAATCTACATAAGTGTTTGTTAGATTTTAGTGCTTCCATCAATATTATGCTAGAAATTATTTTTAAACAACTTGTCTTGAATCCTATCAAATATAATAGGGGTTTTACTTATTTATAAAAATATA
>JARHVA010007033.1:245000-320000 GCA_037957365.1 Torreya grandis
AAGATAAAAAATACATACCGATGTCTCATTATATCTAGGGGAAGGTTTGACATCAAGAATGAATTGAATAGATAATATTATAGAGAGGTACTAACAAAGGGTATGGTCATCTCCATGCTACTTTTGGCTCCACCTGAACGAAGGTGAGAGGAGATATGGGGTAACTTGATCACATGGAGAGATTATACAATTCAACCTCCATGGGGATTTTTGGCATAAAAAACAACAAATATAACCAAGGAACAACCAAGCTTATTCACTCCAACTATGGGGGCTTGTCACATGAAATGCACAAATACACTCGGTCACATACAAGCTACTTATGATAGATGGGAAAGTGACTACAATATTCATTATAAAGAATTTTCAACAATAAGGGTCAAATGGAAAACTGTAGTGTTGGGTATTTAAATCACAAAATGAAAACACATGTTATATAGATAAGATGTTACAATTACAAGCAAATAACACTTGTGGTATACAAAGGGTGTATTATCTACAGGATATGATAGCGTAGGAAAAGTTGATAGTAATAAAAATCATGGTGGTGTGTAGGTGGTTTTCAAACAATAGGTATTCTTTCAACATTAATGACATCACTCATTGCAAATATGTAGAAAAAATGACTAAAAATCTAAGAGGAACTACCAAGAGTGATTTGCATCTATTGATGATAATAAAAAGCAAATACCCAAATGATCCCTAACACCTTAGAGCATACACTGCAACTAAGATTTCAAATACTTTTTCCTATTGAATCAACAATCATAGGGTTCTCTTAAGAGGTATTAATTAACATGTTTCCAAATAACTTGTAAAAATACATTTATAACCTAGATCTAACCTCAAAATGATAACCAATAGTGAGCATAATAAAATATATCCAATCAGTTGAACTTTTAAAACATATAATTGTATTTAATTAATAGAAAAGATTAAGAACCATAAATATTTTCCATTATCTTGAAGAGAGATCTTACATAAATAAATGTTTCAAAATGATACCATGGAGAAAAACATGGTGGATTTTTTCCATGTTGGACAAGGGAGTCATATAAACATGTTCTCAGAGATTGCTAATGGCTAAACAACTATAACCACCTTAGTAAGAGAGACAAAATGCACATAGTACTTAATCGTAAAATTTGGAAGATCTTATACTTAGGAAAAACAAAGACAAATAACAACAACCTAGAATAGAGGAAAAACCATTTATATATAGATTTTTATCCTTCTTTTGAAATTTGAGAATGGGGGTTGTATTTTGTAATTTTCAAAACTGTAGTCAACATCCCAAAGTTCTGCCAAGATGCTCCCAGTTGGAAAAACCTTTTGCCATGCCTATAATACTCATGTATTTAAAATAAAAATGTTTTCCCTAACTACCTCTATAAGAAATGATGATGATTCAGAGCAAATCCTTTGATTTCTTGGCTGGAGATGCCTTTAAACATGAGATGGGAGGTGCGAATTCATGGTAGAGGCAAAACAAACTTTATCCTCATGTGTAACTAATAGGAGATGCCCTTGAACACTTGATTGTATAGTTGTAACCTCATGGACAACTACCCTTCCTTTTATGCACACCATGGAACAACCTACTCTTATAATGATTTCATGGGAATATTTTGGATCTATGGCTATTCAGATGATCTTCCTCCAATGGCCCACCTTGGCCTCGTAAACCTACAAATTATCTCCCATGAAGGAGATTGAACAAAAAAAGCATGAGAAAATGTAATATTTAGGTTTATTTTACCCATTTACCTTTTGGCTCAAACTTTATTTTCAACACCTTACATTTTGTACTTTTACCTTTTGTAAATTTGCTTTCTTCACACTTTGCAATTTTCACATTTGATTTTTCCAAATTGGCCTTTTTAGGGTTTCTTCCATGCTTCTTTTTTAATGCATAAATGCATTATTTTCACCTTTTGACCTTTTGGGGAAATCTTGGCCCCTTTTCCTAATTTGTAATTTGTAAATTGCATAGTTACAATTTGCACTTGTAGTTCCCCTTAGGGAATCTACAACTCTAAATGTAATTTATAATTTTGTAAATTTGAAAATTATACTTGGGGTTCGCATTTACATCAAAATATATTTTTAGGTAATCTGAAACTCCAAATGAAATTTACAATGTTGTAATATTGTAAATTACACTTGGTGTTCTCATTCCCTTGAAAATCATACTTTAGGAAAATGGGAACTCCAGTTACAATTTGCAATTTTTCAAATTTCCAAAATTTTAAATGGCCTTAAAAGTTCCCATATGCACTGGGACCCCATGTTGACAATTATTGACTAGTATAAATAGGGTCTCCAAGAGAAATTTTCAATTTACACAAGTGAAAAATTTCAAAATTGTATTTCTCCTCCAATTATATCTAAAGTTACTTGAGTTGACTTTTCTCTCAACTACTTTGACTAGTGAGATTGGGAAGGTTGATCGTAGTTTGTAAATTACACTTAGAGAACACACTTGTTCCAAGTTTCATCTCCCATTCAAATTTCCCAAGGAGTTTGGGGATCTCTTTTGGAATTTTTTTAAAACTTGTAATCTTTTTTATTTTTTTAATTTTACTCCATTCTTACAACTTGAGAAGCACCCTATAGGGTATTTTTGCAGAAACTCAACTTTTTTCTCAACTTGCCATTACCTGCTTCAATAACCATTCATTCTCTTTGCAATTGTGCCCTGATGAGAGAGGCTATGAGAGACAATATCCATTGTCACAAAAATCATAGTAGTCATGGTAAATAGGAATATCACCAATCAAGAGAACTAGAAGATTGTTGATCCCATCCATATATTTCCTATGTTGAATAAGATACATCACAACTATATCCACTAAAAATTTCAATTGTAAGGAATAAATACATAAGTTTTTAATTTCCATAAGAACCATCTGGAAGTGCCCAAAATTATTAATGGAGTAAATTAAATGAGTAGCCTTACCACATAGGGTATGGACTCTAGTGGAAAACACAATAGCCATTATTGCATCCATCTCCACAACCCCTAGAAAAGGGTTTCACTTAAAACCAAGAAACTTGAGTACCTCACTCTCCCTTTTCTTTTTTTATTTACTCAATCCAAAAATATTGAGATGATTCTCTCTTTCCACAACTAAAAAACCGTATTTTGTGCACATTATCTACACAAAAACCTCCTCTATGTGTATCTACTCAATATCAAGGGATTCATTCTTAATTTTTTTGATCCTTCCATTATTGTCCATCCCCATGGGAAATTAAAATTATCAAATACATCAAAATAGACACAGTGAATCTATATCTTTAGAGTATTTTCAAGTACATACTACCCAATGGTTATAAAACTTGTTTCTTAAGTAGACAAAAATAAAGTAAGAGAAGACAAGGAAACTATGAATACATGGCATTAATTTTATGAAGATCTCTTTGCCTTGTATCTCTTAATTTATTTAACTTTGTTCTCAGATTGAGTGTTAGAGTTTAGACAACATGATGGACTACAAAAAATGGTTTAGATTTCAATGCTAGAGTTTATTTTCATTATGTAAAGACCATGTTATGTATAATGTATGTCTATGATACCTATACTTGCTCTGCTCAGGCACTATAAATATGTAGGGAGTAAGAAGTGTATTATCATCACCACCAAATACTGTAACTATCATTGTTCAAGTTGTGGCATATGGAAAAGGAAATGATAGGTACATAAATAGGTCAAACATTATAGAAATTTTGCTACATACTGGACACACCAATAAAATAACATTTGTAACTTTCCCTTCCCATAGGTCACTACTTAACTTCACTTGACATGAATTTCATGTTTAACCAACTATGAGCATTTACCTCTTTATTTTCAACTTTCTTTCTAACTTATCTATTATTTTTTATGGGATCCAAACATTCCCCATCAATTTTGAAATTGGATTATTTCAAATTGTTCATCAATTTCTTTTTTCCTCAAATCCCATTCACTCTACTTGTTCATGGGATCTAGAGTTGTATATGCAAATTATGGTTTTGAATTTTTTCCAACCCTATCACATTGCACTTAGTCAAACTATAGTCAACTTTGATTTTTATACCAAGATCTTGTCTTTTTATGGGATCTGAAGCTATAAAAACAAATTTTAATTTTCAAATTCAATGTTTTCTTTGTATAACTTCATTCCATGTTGACTTTTGTGGTGTCATTTGAAAAAATAAAAATTTTAGTCAAAATTATGAGTTTTATCGGGCTTCATAAGTCTTAAATGCAAATATCAAACTTGCTTTTCACCGTTTACACCTCTGGTAGAACTATCAAGCACCTTTAACAATTGGTCAAATTTGTGTATTGACTCAAAAATTGCACCTACTCACCATGAATCCCTCTTTGAAAATAAAAATTTGGATTTGTTTTATTATCTTACCATTTCCATATGATAGGTTCCTTTTATGTGGGGATTTTATGGCATGGATACTTTACTACCATGTATGTCCACATGGGTAATGGTTTGAGGGCATGACTTAATATTTAGCCATTTGATTATCACCCAAGCCATGTAAGAACAAAAAACTACATGTCACACTGCCTAGAAACACATAAAACCTTGCTACATTGATCTAAGTGGAGCCTTCTCCAAGTGGACTGTGTATTTATGATGTGGATTTTTCACCTGACAGGTTTATACCATCATTGCTATGTGGGATTCAAATTTTTCAATGATTTTAATCCTAAAAATATTTATATGTCTATGGTTAAAATTTGAGCACCAAAATTAGCTCTCACCTAATGATGTACACCCCTTGCAGGTGTGTAAAGAACCCCATAACAAAAGACCAAGTGCTAATCCAATAGGCCAAAAAATCAACACTTGAGAAACTATTATCAAACACCCATGGAATATCAACAAAATAAGGTAGAGTGACAAAAATAAATTAGTAGGATATGAAAATTAATGCATGACAAAAAACATGAAAGGAACTATAGAAACTAGGTCCAAAGTAGATAGGTAACTATTAGCCAATTTTTGGCTTACATAGCAAGATTTCATAAATATAGTGTAGTGCCCTGAAGATCATGTATGGATCAAGGATTAAATAAAGTTTTGGATGGAATGACTGGTCCAGGGGTCTCACATTAATCATAAATCTTTTGAAACACTTTAAGCTTACTTAAAATACATTCTAATTAATCTAAAGGGAAAATATAAGGATCTAAATAGGTATTCATGGTGATCAATGCAATTCAAGATCAGTTATAAGTTCACATAGGCCTTAGAAAATCATTTAGAGCTATAAAAGTTTAGAAACAATCTTTATGAAACTAGTCTGTCATCAGTACATCATGAAGAACTAGACTGGATAACATGCTTCTATAATTTAAAAATATACTTAAAAATCATCACATGACCATTAGACCACATGTAATCAATGTCCTTATTACTGAGGTCATTCTCTACAAGTTTCATATCTCGATGAGTCTTTTATCTCAAGATCTAAGCCTCCAACATTAAGCTTGTCGAGTTTAAGGGTTTAGGTTATCTTGAAAGTCATATAGAAACACATTGGTTATATTATTTATGCATTTTATAAATGAACTTAGAAATCCATGTGAACTAAAATATTGCAACACCATGTAACTCTTCATGGTAGGAACATGCTCTACAAGTCTCATGTTTGCATGAGCTTTCTAGCTCAAGTTCTAAGTCTTCAAAGCTGGTCACACAAAGCAATATGTTCACATAAATGTCAAATTCAAGCCTAACAAAATGGTCATTTAGGTTCAAATGATCAATGACGTTCATGTAGATGTCATGAAAAAATCATAGGTTATCTCAATTAAACATTTTTTTAATCACACTTAGAAAACTCTCAGAACTAGTGGATCAAGTGGGTGTAATACCTTTAATATAAATAACATCTTATTCAAATTTTGTGCCTCCATTACCTTTTTTGTTCTATATCCAAGCCTTCAAAGTTAGTAAAAAAATGGGGGACATTCACATAGATGTCAAATTTAATCTATAAAAAAAACATTAGGGTCTTAAATTTGATGGTCATGCAGACGTTAATAATGATCGCATGAACATCAAATTATAGTTACATGGATATCAAATTTATACCATGATAAATAGTCATTTCTTTTAAAATCTAAGTAAAATCAATGATCATTATTCAATCATATCGATGATCCAATGGTGTAAGCTCAAATAGAAATAAAGTGGGCCCAATGAGATCAATAGACCACATTCATTGATACCAAGGAGATAAATGGTGTGCGAAGATTCAAAAGGTCAAGGCACTTGAGAGGCCACTACATGGTGTAAGTGCATAAAGCAGTAGATTGACAATAGGATCTTGAGATCAATGCATGATTGATAAGTCGCATAATCATGTTCAAGATGATATAAGATTTATGAAGTGAATTTAATCATTCAAACCAAGATATACGGTGTGAGGAAATTCACGAAGTCAACAGGATCTCTAGGACCAATAAGAATAAAGGTAGTTACGCATACTATAAATGGTTTGAGTTGGCAATCAACAACCAATGACAAAGTGTAAATCTAGAGAGCTTTCATTGAAGGTCAATGAACCATTTCTTAACCCAAGTGAGATAAATACTAAAGATCCATATCACCATTAGAAATTGACCCCAAGAAGATGCAGTCATGCAGGCAAGATTATTAAAGACAAGGTTTTGATGCCATTAAAGTTTAAACAAGACCTTTGGTCGATAAATTAGAACTTGTCAACCTTTTTTCAAGGTCATTATATTGACATGATCATTGATTTTAGATGGAATATCATCATGTATAATAGATTATTTTCTCTCACAAGTTTTGGATGTATAATAGGTCACATTGGGCCTAATACAAAGATTGAAGATGGACCCATGATTATGAATCAAGATCAAGTAGTTTGCAGGTTTCCATGGATATTGTGATTATGTGAAAACTAATAATTACATATGTTTTCACCTATAACTGGACATGTGTTTAATATTACATAAAATACAGACATAACCTTTACCATATAGTTGTATCTCACCTATCATTAGGGTCACATTTTCAATGAGTAGGTACCAATGACCACCCAAAGTAGATGTGGCACAATTCTGTCAATTTCAAGACATGGTCCTCATTAACAGATTAGATAGATAATGACATGGAATTATAAGAAAGACATTGGTTCTATGGATAAGAACAATGATCATTCAATTATTTTATAGAATTGGTTCCTTATTGATAAGATCATGAGTCAGCATCCTTGAACTTGTGCTAATACATCACAGTTCCTTCTCTCTCTTTTATTTTTATATATATGTCCCATCTTCTTCCACATTTTATACTTCACTCACTCTCTAAATGTTTTAGACAAGAAATCTCTAGAATTTTAATGAATAGACTCTTATGCTTGGCTTTCTTAGGCTATACCAATATTTTTGCTATAACACCTTTTGATGCAATAAAGATTGAATTCCATAATTTTTCAAGCTAGATGGAAGTATGTTCTATGAATTCATGTACTATGGTTAAGTAAATGTATATTCCTTGTTTATATCTATGTTTTCTCACCTTCATGAAATTCCTAGTAGTTCTCATAGGTCATTATAAGTACAATATATAGTTTGTTGTTTAGCTTGAAAGTGGATATTTTCCCTCTCATTCTAGTTTGATAACTGATCAATGCCTTATTGTGAAATACTTATGTGGGACTAATTTTACTTGGTATTGAATGTGTCTCATAGTGTGTCTTGTATACAGTATAAGTTTTCTAATTACTAGTGCATCACCTCAATTTTTATATGATTTCATGTATTATTGTTACCCTCTTTCCCCTTTTCCAAGAAATTGTTAGATTAGGTCTAGTTTAAGTGATAGATCCAGAAGGAAGTCAACCTTTTCTAGAGGTTTGATCATTTAATAGGATACCCACATCCTAATATCATTCCCATATTGGACTAGATTTGTGTAAGAATACTTGAACAATCCCCTTATTCAGCAAGGTTGCAATCTAGAACACCAATAATTTTGGCACACCTAGTGGGACAAAGTTTCCTTGGCATAAATGAAGTTTGAAGACTGAGAAGAATAAATTACAAAAGGAGGAGATATATACTATCATGAAAAGTGAAATATCCTTCAATTTTTAGAGATAATAACATATTTAAAAAAGTAAATTTCATACTAAAGGGTACAACAAGGTCATCAAGTAAAGGTGTTCCTTTTGAATTCATTGAGATACCTTCTACTTCTTACAAAAAAGCATGATTTAATAAGACCATACCCTATCCTCAAAATAAATATTCACCTCCTGGTTATCATATTATTCTAGTCTAAGATATTATCCCCATCATCAAAATCCCTTTTACCTAAATGGTTGATATGAATCAAGTGTTTTTTCCAGTCAATACAAGTAGTCCCCTAAATTTGGCCCAATATGATGAGATCCTAGTGTGACCCTTAAAGAGTATCCCTTTCTTGTTAGGAGAATAGGATAAAACTACTACTATTGAGTATATTTAAGATGTTTCCAACATATGTTCTATTCATAATATTGTTCAAGATAATATGGCTATAAGACTAATTATTGCTTCCTTCAAGGGAAACTCATTGCAATGGTTTAAAAATCTTACTTTGACCCCTATTTCTACTTGGGATGAGTTAGTTGAATTCTTAGTTATATAATTTAAAGACAAGTCTAATCATATATCATTGGTTTAATGATTGACTACCATATAAAGGTACCCCCATTAGTTTATGTCTAATTTTAACCTTAGATTTTAAAAGACATGGCCTAGAATCCCTGCATTGGTTAGACCATAACTAGAGTATGCATTTTTATACTATTTAAAGGCCATCAATTTTGATATTAGTGTCATGATATAGTCCATGGGTGGTAATACTTTTACAAATGCCCATGAACATGAAATAAGAGAATAAAATAGCTTGATACAAGCTAGTAAGCTTGATTCAAGGCTTCTAATGCCCATTTTCATAGAATTTAAACAAGATTCACCCCTTCATGTTCCTCAAATCCTATCAATACTACTATTATATCTCTAAAATCCCAAGTTGTAATCCATTCTAATTAGGATAGTGATATTGGAGATCTAAAAAGTATGTACAAGCTTTTGGGAATGAGATAGTTCAACTCAAGAGACAACAGTACCAAGGTAGGCCTTATCAATAGTAAAACTAGAACACTTATCAATCCTTCAATAATCAAGGACCTCTTTATCAGGGTTTCAAATATAATAGGCAACCTTACCAAAATTAAGGATGCATAACCCAAACTAATCCATAAGCAACCCTTGATCCTAATGTACCTTCCAGTTCAAAAGTTATTCTTACTCAAAATAACTTGATGCAAGATTTAGGTTGGCAACTATTAAATCCAAATGACACTCAAAATTAAGCCTTGACATCACATGATATTACTATACCATAAATGACACAAGAAGAGTTCTCTCTTCAAGGTGGTCATTATCAAGACATGAATATGGAATCCAAAGGAGAGGCTAAATAAGTTCAAAATTATCTTGATTCCATCAATGTGAATTGGCAATTGGAGGATCATATTGCATTCAATCAAGTTGGTGAAACTAGAAACACAAATGATCAAGTTTCATCTTTGATTAGAGCTATAAAAGAGTAGTTGAGGAAGCTCAAGATGTGATAAATGCTTCTAGTGTTCCAAATTTCTAAGAGTTTCAAGGATCAGTGTATTGTCCCTATAGCATAGAAGAACTATAATGTAGAGGAAGGAAAGGTTCCCCAAATACCTATAATTAAACAATAACTAGTGGTTCAAAAGTTATATACAAAGGCTAGTGGAGCCTCATTCAACATAATATATTAAATAAAAAAATAAAATTTTAGAATTATCATGTGGGATTCCCTTGATATTTTAGGGAAAAAAGACATGCTCATTCAATAGATTTTATCTCTCAAAGTGTCTAAAGAACCAGTTGAAAAATAATGAGTTATATTCATTAATTTAGACTAGCCTACTAAGCAGCTTGATCAATAGGTACATAACATGACAAAGGTGAAAAAAACCACTATAAAAAAACCCCTCTATTTTATCTCTTTAATGTTTGGTGACTATTTAGTCCATAATTATATAGTATATAGTGTATCGAGTAGCACTATCATGCCCAAGATAATAACATACAAGCTTGGTCTTGTCTATGAACCAAAAACCAAGGGAGTATTGAAATTAAATGGGTCACCAACAAAGATAATAGGCATAATAAAAAACCTAAATTTGAAATTACATGATTTCCCTAATGTTACCATTCATCAAGATGTAGTACTAGTGGACTTGCCTCCCTATTTTTCCATGTGTCTGTCAAGAGACTTTACCTCAAAGATTGGAGTATATTTGTCAAATGATTGGACCTATTTAATGTTTATAACTAGTTATGATAATAAATTAAAAATATGTTTTAAACCTATTATAACATTTCATTTATATCCATATATGAAAAGTATGGTGAACACTAATTGTGTTATCTCAAACAAGGTACTAGAAAATAGTGAAGTGAAAACTAAGTAACCCATAAATGGAGTTCCAAATATTTTCCTTGATGAATGGTAATCTTATTTTCATGAGAATAATCCATAAAATTTAATTGAAGAAGGACTTGTTGTCTATTGCCTTCATGAAAATGGAACACCAATTCTAGCATTGATGAAACATGATCAACCTAGTGATAGCCTGCGGCAAATATATTTTGATGGATCCAAGAATAAACATGTCACTATGGATAGAATGATGATAATTTATCCATCCAATAAAATTTATTTATCTTCTGTCAATTTTTTTTTCCAATAATGTTACTTAATATGAATCACTAGTGCATGGTTACAATGGGCAATAAAGATGAAGGTTAGTACCTTACAAGTCTTTAGTGATAGTCAAATGGTAGTTTACCAAGTATGAGTAATTTATGGATGAAATGACATAATATTGAGGTACTATAATAATAGATTATGAAACTTACTTGAAGACTTTATATCTTTCAATATTTGTGCCATATCATGAAATAAGAACAAACATGCAAACAAATCTTTTGTTATTGGGTCATAATTCAGTATCCCAGATGACATAAAGAATGAAAAGGCTCAATCACACATCAAGTTTATTGTAAGGCCTTATATCCAAAAAAACCATGACAATTGTCAATTATTTAAAGATGATATTTATATTATCAAGTTATTATAAGAGGAAGCTAAATTCTCCTCAAGGAACCAAGACAATCACTTGTAGCAATATGGTGACTAGATTATGCAACTGAAGACAAATAAGTTGCCTAAATGGTTGGTCACCCTTGAGAACATATTCAATAAAGATGATCAATTGAGAAAATAAATTTTTTTTTTATCAACCAAGGAAAAACACTATGCAAATGTGGAGATTGTAACTAGTAAGAGCTTAAATTTGGGAAAAGTTTGAACATCGTAAGAGAAGTAAACTTTTATTCAGTTATGTTCAAGTTTTTTAGATGTATTTTACATGGTAGTACAGTGATCTAAAAGTATTTTATCCAAGTCTACCTCAACATACCATTAAATTAGAGGATAATACTAGGTCAGTCAGATAAAGACAAAGGCCTACTAATCTAAAGATTGAACCTTTGATGAGAGCTAAGCTACATAAGCTTATTGCGTCATCTATAATATTTTCAATTAATCACTCAACTTGGGTGGAAAACCTTGTTATAATAAAGAAAAATAATGGTAAAAAGAGACTATGTGTTGATTTTCATGACTTAAATAAGGCCATTCTTAAATACCATTATCCATTGCCATCAATAGAGAAATGTTTTTAGTTAGTTACAGGTTTAGAAAGGTTCTCCTTGTTGGATGGTTAGAGTGGCTATAACCAAATTTTGGTACAAGAAGAAGACCAGTTCAAAATAGCCTTCACCATAAAGTGGGGGACATTTGCATATAGGAATATGCTTTTTGGTTTATCTAATACTAGAAAACATTTACAAAAAACTATGGACATGGAATTTTAGGGTCTCCTTAACAAGTTAATACTTATTTATCTAGATAACATAAAAGTGTTTTATAATAGTGTAGATGAGAATATAATTCACCTTAGACAAGTGTTTCAAATGTGTAGGCAATTTGGTGTGTCTTTGAATCCCAAAAAAGTGTGTCTTCTTTGTTCATGAAGGTAGGCTTCTTGGACATGTGATTTATAAACAAGGTAAAAGTGTAGAGGTTGAGATAAAATCAATTCTTGAATTTGCCTTGCCTAAACATAATAAATCCTTGCAAAGCTTTTTAGGCAAGATCAATTTCATAAGAAGATACATTTTAGAGTTTTGTACTTTAACAAGGCCACTCATAGCCATGGTAAAGAAGGGTAAGAGTTTTAGCTAGTCTAAGGAAGGAATAATAAGCTTTGAAGAGATAAAGAAAGATATAACTAGTGTTCCTACACTCCTAAAACTTGATTTCACAAAGTATTTCTTCATGTACACCTATGCTAACATTGATAGTATTTCAGGTATTCTCATGCAGTAGAATCAATAGACTTTAGAGAAGCCAATAGCATTATTTTGTCAAGGTTTACAAGAGTATAAAATAAGGTAATCATTTGTTGAGAAGCATGTAATTTAATTCATAAGTTCCCTTAATAAGTTTACATACTTGTTGTCTAATAAGAAGATACATTTGATGGTTCCACATCCAACTGTCAAGGATTTTTTCTTGAATAAAGATATAAATGACAAAAGAGCCAGTTGGATAATGAAAATCATGGAATATGATGTTGAGATTAAGGTCACAAAGCTGATTAGAGGCAAAGGACTTTGTGAACATCTAGCCCAAGACATGAAAGAGGCCAATGAGCTAGTTATGGTGTCAAATGATGAAAAAGGTTCAAATGATCACACTTTAGCTTATATCTAGTTCCAACATAGGGTAAGATATTACAATATGGTGTTTATCCTTCTCAACTAACCCCTCCAAAGAGGATATATTTTATATTGTGTAGACAACTAAAACTAGTCATCGATAACCTTAAACTAGGATTTTTACCAATTTCTACCAAAGTGCATAATTTGGCTTAAAAACACTAAAATACATTAAAAGAGTTGAAATTTTTATATTCAAGTGACAACTGTTTCCAAGGAATAATTAAATGGGGCAATGCAATTTATAAAGCAGTGAACTTTGATCAGATCATTTTGAGTCAAAATGACATTTTTGAACCTAGGTGCTTTAGATTGCTCTTTTCTATCACAATTCTTGTACAAGATGTGTGCCTTTGTTATTTTTAATTGGAAACATCTTAAATCAGATAATGGTTCTAATGCATCTAGAAACAACTTCCAATTCTAAACTAGTCAAATTATGAGCCAATAATTTGACATTTTAAATAATTTGATTAATTTGTGCACAAATTCCCAAGGTTTTGCATCAAAGTTGACTAATCATGTTTAAGGATAATTAAACCAAATCAAGAGCTTAAGTTAATTTTCCATGGAAATTTTTGAATATTTATTTTTTAGAAATTGATATTGAATATCTACATCATCAAATGACATAATTTCTTTGAAAGACATCCCTAGGCCATAAATACATAAAATATCTCATCAAGCCACCCCATGCCTCAAAAAGATCCTCCCATGCCTCATAAATGCCTCCCATTCCTTTTAAATTCCCCTTCTTCCAAAACATTTATGGGGGATATTTATGAACTTAATTACATAATTTGGATTAATTAATGGCCACATATCTCAATCTTGATATGGATGGTCTTGTTTGATCCTAAACCATTTCAAAAATCTATAAATAGAAGAGCCATGAACATGAATTTTAAGCTTGACTAATGCAAAGTTATAATGCATAAATAATTACAAAAACCATTGAAATTAGTGTTATAACATCAAAGTGTTGAGACAAGCAAAGCCAAAGCCATCATAAATGTGCCAAGGAGAAGAGGAGATAGCCAAGCCTCCTTTAATGAAAATTCATTGAGCATAAGCTGAGAAAGCCACTTCAACAAGCTATTTGAAGCATTCAAGGAAGGTGAAGGATTTATTTGTCTTTGTATTCTAGTTGTGTTTCTCATTTGGTTTTGTTAATATAATCTCCCCTTGAGATAGGCTTAGGGTATTAGCTTAGTTTATTTTTTGTTTAGATGTTATTTCATTCACTAACATGGTACTAATCTCCCACTATTGTAATATTATGTTCACAAATGGAATGGCTATCAACCCAAATCATCTATCAACCCAACTCACCTATCAACCCAACTCACCTACCAAGCCAAATCACCTATCAACCTAGCTCACCTCTCAACCTAATTCAACTACCAACCCAACTCGCCTTTCAACCCAACTCACCTGTCAACCCAGCTCGACTATCAACCTAACTTGCCTCTCAACCTCACTCGACTGTCAACCCAAATCAACTTTCAACCCAACTCAAATGTCAACTTAAGAGCTCATTTTTTAAATGTCCTTGTCTCATCCTCTAATGTGATTCAAATCAAGCAGTCTTAATCTTATTTTTGTAGTTTGAAAGGATGGTTTGGAAGTTAATTTGGGTGCTTTAACTAGTCATAGACTTCAATTTGGAGTCTTAAAATAAACTGGTATAAATAATGGACACTTCAAATTTGGTGCCTAAAATGAATCTTTAGCATTCTAAGTCTTTAACACTTCAAACTTTGGGTTTAAAATGAACCTAAGTGATTATTGTTTCATTTAGTATTTTTTGTTGTAATCTTTACATTTTTTTACAACTTAATACCAAGGGGTCAAAAGAACATCACCAAATTTTTGTTTTAGCACTTAAAATTAGACTCTTTTGTCAAGTTTGTATTCAATATATGATTAATTAATTTCTTGGGAAAAAGAAGGTTTGTGTGTGTATGATCTTCCATCCGTCCCCTTTAGGGAAATTTTGAAATCAAAAACACCATCCTTATTGTAAACATGCCTAGTCCAAGGCATAGAAAGAATGTCGTTTAAAGTACTCCCAAAGAACTCACAATAGTATTGGGTGATCATAAAGTCTTTCTATTTTAAGTCATTTATTTTATGTAAAATTGGCTTGCAATGGGGACTTCAATATTTCCCACAAGTTCTATAGGGAAGCTTTTTCCCAGGGTTTCATTTCTTAGAATCAACTTCATCACCTCCACTATGATCAGAGGTTTGAGTGGTTAAAACACATTTTAGTGTTGGGGTTAAGCATCAGGACATATTTTCACATTAGACATCACACTACACTGAGCAAGCGATGGATGTAGTGAGTGTAAAATGGGCAATACCTTTTTAAAAAAAAGCCAAGTTTCATAGACACCCAATTAAAATGTGTTTCTTTTGCATTATTCAGTGTGAAATTCATTGTGAAATTGATCCATCTAGAACATTCACAAAATAATAAGTCTAGTTAACCTCACTTTGCCATACCTTTTCAGTCTAGGATTTAAGATGATTAGTTAGTTGGTTTATCTTTGTCTTAGATTACTTGGTATTTTTTGAGATTCAAAACTTGGTGTTAAAAAATATTACTTAACCAAACACATGATCCCCAAATTTATTTGAATAAGGAGGCATTATGCTACCCAAGTGAAAACATCTTTTTCCTTGTTCAAATTCATCATCATACACTTTGTGTTATATCTTGCAATGTGGTGCAGTTATGCTGCCCATTTGAGTCTAGAAATTTTGCCACATTTTGTTGAAGTCCTTCATTGATAGTTTAAATTTAGAATTTGGCTCTTCTAGGTTTTAAAAATTAATGTGTTAAATTGGGTCTGCCACTTTGCACTTGACTTGTTTTAACTTGAGTTCAATTGCCAATTTGAATTAAGGGCCATTTTTAGACTCAACATCATTATCCTCATTTGCTAAGACTCAAGCCATCTTACATGTTTACTAATACTTTGAGTCCTAGACTTTGACTACCCACCCTATTTTTCCATTTATCCATTTGATAGCACACTCATGCCTTAGAGAAATTTGTCCAACTTTGTGTGTGGGTATCATTTGAGTTGAGGAGGGTAGTGTTACACTACTAAAATTGTGTTGGAACCATTTTGACTTAGATTTTTTGAAATAAGCATTTATCACATCATTTGAGTAGTTTAGCATTGTTACATTACTCAAACTATTTTGAGACTTGTTTCATAGACCTATTTGTATAGAATCCTAGTCTGTCCAGGTTTCAACCATTTTGAGTTTCCTTTGAGAATCTTTATCTAACACTATTATGCTATTCACCTTTTTTTAGATTTTTTTTTAAAAGAACCTAGATTTGTACCATTATTTGGGATAAAATAAACTATCTCCAAGTGCCTTTGGTTTCATACCGAATACTTATCTATCATGTTTTTATGACCAAGAGTCAAATGCTTAATTTTTGTTAAAAGTGTTTCAAATCTGTTAGATTAAATATTTCATATTTTAAATTCTACCTTTTGATGTCATTTGTCCTAAAGTCCTAGCACACACACTTTATTTGAGCCTAGCTTTTGACATCATCTTTGGCCAAAAGACCTAATAGCTTTTATTTTAAATTAGATTAGACTAATTTGAAACATTTTGACATAGAATTTGGCATTTTGATTTATGGCCCTTTTACTTTAACTTTTTGTGTAAGATGTGTAGCATTCAACACTTGATGTTATCTTGTTTTTTCACAAGTCATTTCATCAACCTTTTTGGATATACGTATTCATCCTTTTGACCCAGTTAGACCTAGTTTTAACATCATTTTAGACATCTCATTTTCAGATTTTCTATAACTCTATTTTGTTTTATCACAAAACATTCACTATGGATCCCAACATGTCTTCCTACACTCATAGTGGCCTCATGTAAAATACAGGATTTAGTAATGTGGTTACACAAGAAGAAATGGTTCAAAACACTTATGAAGATAATGTTTCTTATGAGATAGATGCCAATACATCTTGTAACGATCAAATAGGGGCACAAAAACAAGACCCATTGGCCCATTACTTGGTAAAAACACCTCCTTACTTGGAGCAGGATCAAGCGTAAATAGAGCAATACTTAACTATGGTACATAATGTTGAAGAGAATTTCCATAAAAATTGTAATATGTTATTGCACCATCCATGTATGATCCTTATCTATTTGAGCATCACTTATTAGAAAACAAAAATGAGATTTTGGTTAGGGCCATAGAAGTAGTGGCCATGTTTCTAATAGACTTCCCCAATGAGAATTTACCAAGTCTAGTAAGAATGCCTCATAACATACTGTACAATCAATAGGCTTCTTTTATAAATTCTTTAACTCTAGTCCAAACAACATATCAAGACCTTAGTATGATTTTCAAAGGCAAGGACATTATGGAAGATCACTTTGTACATATGCAGAGAACATACCAAACCTACTTGAACCTAGAAAGCAATTTTAACTAGATGGCCATGTCAAATAGGCCTCTTATAGATTTATTTCCCTCAACCAGAGTGTTAATATAGTAAAATGGTCAAGAAAATTAGGGTGTAGACCTATTCATGCATAACACTTCAATCAACAACTTATTTCATACCCCCATAAAGAAGAAGTGTCTTTTAATTCTATGTAGAATAGTGGCCAAAATGTAGTGGACAATGCACAAGCAACATCCAATCCAAACCAAGGTGGTATAAGTACACATAAAAATAGTACACAAGCATGTGTACCTTTAGTTAACACTGTGAGTGTTTCTTAAAGTTAGGGAGTAGGAGTTTTTATGTCCCAACCTCAACCAACTACTACCATTAATCCTCAACTAGTTGTTTCTTCAATCGCTCAACCAACAGGATTAGGTAGCCAACTAATAACTAATGCCATGCCTCAAAAATAAAATGTGATGAATCCTACTCCTTCCCAATAGGTTATAATTAGTATTCCATAATAGCAAGCACAATCCAACATACCAATGTAGCAATGGTGGAATATGTCTTCACCTTAATAGGGAGTAATTAATGTTCCACCTCACCAAATAGCAATGAACATACCTCTTTCCTCATAGACCAATGTGCCACTTCAAATACACATAATGTCTAATCAACAATGTATGAATATTGGTTAAAAAATTCCAAATATCCAACATGCATCCACTTCCCAGCTAGGATTCATGCAACAAATAAGTTCTAGTGTACTTCAAGTATGAATCAGGTAACCTTTGTCTTTTGTGTAGAATGTGACACTAGTTCAAAGACAGGGTCTTGGTTCACAATTATGCCATTAACAACAAGGTTATATTAGTCAATAACATGTCCCTCTTCAACCTCAATAGACACAATATAGATACGTCCCTCCATCCCAGCTTCAAAATCCACAAAACCAAGCCTACATATCCAATCCTAACCAAAATATTACACAACCACAAATGCAATTTTTAAATTGCATTATAATCCATGTATGCATATTTTTGTTCTGTTTCTCGACCAAACCAATATACCCAAACTAATACCTCCATCATACCCCATTCAAAGTGTTCTACTAGTGACAACTCAGCCATCTACCTAGGCCAATGTGCCCCCTCAAACCAATGTTCCCTCTAGTTTCCTATCCCAAGAATTGCAATATATGAAGGATACGATTGCTACCATCTAAGATAATAAATAGACTAAAAATTTTAAGTTGGATAATGGGTATTCTTATCCATTCAACATAAATTACATGTAGATACCATTTCCTCTAGGATAAGAACCACCAAAATTTGATAAATAAAAGGGGAAAGGTGAACCCAAAGCTCATTTGACCGAGTTCTTTGTTGCATGCCAGCTAGTGGGATATAGTGACATATTCCTATTGATGTTATTCATAATAAGTCTAGTAGGAAAAACTTTGGAGTGGTTTTTAAATTTACACAAGAATTCAGTATCTAGTTTTGATGATCTTTCAAATAAGTTTTAACAACACTTTTCATATAATCTTGAATATGAGATTTATTTGGTTGAATTAATGCAATCCAAATAGAATGATGTTGAGATATTTGTAAGTTATCTATAGTGATGGAGAACCCTGGCATTCTAATTCACCCACAGTTTACTAGATAAACAATTAGTTGTGTTTACCAAAAAATTACACAGTGAGATATCTAATCATCTAGAATTGTAGTGTGTGCACACTTTTAAAGAGATCATTGACAAAGGTTTATTGATCAAGAAAGCCATTATCAACAAAGGTATTATAAATCTTACCTCATCTAATCAAAATCAATGCACCAATCCAAGAAATGGCTAAAACCAACATCCAATCCAAGAGCATGTGTTGTAATCAGTGTAGGCCCATAATAATGATATACCAAGGCAATTCAACCATAAAAAATATTGTTAGAAATGGAATAACTAATTCACATCATGTCCAAATGGTGCAAACACCATTTAATTAACTCATAACACAAATGTAAATTACTCCTAACCCACAACTATTTCATCCAATGCAACAAACATAATAACCTAGGCTCACATAATAGACACAACCACCTTTGCCATGATGAGTCCCTCTTCCAAGAAGAGTAATGCCTACTAATCACATTTTTAGTGACATTAGAGAGCCTATTGAATTTGTGTTTCACAAACTCATCGTTGCTAATCTAATTAGTTGTCCTATACCAAAACATTATCCTTAGGGCATTCCTTATCTTGATTGGTACCATGAAAATGAATTCTATGAATATCATCAAGTCAATGGGCATTATTTTTGAAGATGTGTGTAAATTAAACATTTGATTCAAAATATGTTAGAGAATGGAGAGATAGCATTGGATAATGGTGCTTCTACTTATAATCAAACCCTTAGAATTTATCAAAATCCCTTTCCCCAACATAACAACAAGCAATAGTAACAACAACATCAATAACAACACTGATTAGTTCAACAACAAAATCAACATTATCAAAATCAAAGGTTAAACCAACAAAATGAATAGAACCAATAACAAAACCAATAATTCCAAAATAATGGACACAACCAAGGTCAGAATGGTAACAACCAACAAACCTACCATGCAGTTACACATGACTACAATAGAGTTGTAGGCCATATTTTAGGAGGTAGCATTAATACCATCTCTATTAATCCTAGACCAAATTATAATCAAAAGAGACCATTTCTAATAATACCAAACCAATCCAATCACTTTGAAAATCATTTCTTAACTTGGAACCACATGCAGGTGAACCAACAAACAAGGATTCCCACTTTTGGACCTTATACTAATAACTCATCCTTGTCTCGTGACCATGCATAAATGCATTGGTAACAATGACTTGTCCTATCTGATCCCACACCATCACCATCATTTGTTAGCAATCATAGTCATATATTTAATCCTAATTATGCAATCACAACTTGGAGGTCAAAGATTACCATCCCAGGCCCACATCCATCTACCACTTCACCCATTATCCAACCAGCCATTCAACCTTAGAACAAGCCATTTACTAGTGACCAAGAGAAGAATTTTGACATTTTGGAATAATTTCAAAAGACACCTGCAAAAATCTCCATTTTAGATTTGTTACATATGTCATCAATCCACAAAAACATTTTGAATGATTTCTTGAGCCAATCCACTATTTGAAGTGACATATCCCCTAATAAATTTCAAGCTTTGGTTGGATACCTAGCTCTAACCCAATAATTCACTCTCAAAAAAATAAATATGTCATCCCTTGGCCCACTGCATAATAACCTGTTATACATTGAAGTTTGCCTAAAGTGGCATAATGTAAGACATGTCCTTATAGACAATGGATTAGGTCTAAACATAGTATATCTTAAGCTCATCAAGCTTCTTGGGTACACTATGGCAAATCTTCAAGTAGAGATAATAACCATCAAAGCCTATAATAATGAGGAATGAGAATCACATGACACCATCTATTTTTTAGTTATCATTGGGCCCTTGTCCCATGATACACTTTTCCATGTGCTCAATCTTGATTTGTAATAAAATATGCTTTTGGTAGGACCTTAGTTACATGAAATTCATGTAGTCCCATCAATTTTTCACTAATGTATCAAGTTATCCCATTTAGAGATGGAAGTTTGTATACTAGTAGATTTGCATCCATACAAGCACTACAAACACCTAGAGGCCAAGTTCAAGAGTTATAACTATCACTTCATCATGAATCTAGCGGCCAAGCAAGATAAGTGAAAATCAATACTCCTTGATCCATTAAAGGACAATTGCATTGATCTTAATACCCTTGATTCCCTTTCCCGCGTGCCACCTCCTAAAGTATGCAATCATTTTACTATATTACCTAATGGCCCAGGTGAGTATGTGACCCATGATACCTTTCATATTGTAAACCTTACACAAAATCCAAAGTCATTTGGAAGACCTAAAGCTAAGCCACTTCATTTAAAATGGCAATAAAAGAGCAAAGGTAAAGGACCTATCATGTGTGTACCATCATCTGGCCTGAAATTGGACCCTCTTAAAGGGGATGAGTCATGGTTGTATAATGACAAATGAGCTGATAATTATGAAAATGTAAAGTATCTTATTCCCATTAGGATCATAAATAATCAATAATATGAAGGAAGAGGCCTCAAACCTAATCAACAGGGAACACTTGAGCCAATTTCCATGACCAAATACCAAGGATCTTATGGACTTAGATTTAAACTCTTTGAGGTTCACTCCATATACCTTACTCATGTTCCATGACCATTGGCTAGTGATGAAAATGTCAGTAGTGAAGCAAAGTATGATCATAGCCTTTCTGATGAGCTAGCTAAAACCAACCTATTTAACCCTCATTCCATTTTTACCCTTAGCCCAGTCATTTATTATGAACCATTACCATTGTATTATCCCTAGTTGATGGATTGGGACCAGTAAGAGTCCAACATATTGATTAATGTGTTTCAAAATGATGAGGCTTTCAATGATTTTCTTAGTCTTAGAAACAATGTTCCATTGGGGGACCATAAATCAGGGTTTTCAATCAAGATAGATCCTGCAACATATTTTTGAGAGTGGGTGAACACCCTTAGCAAAAAGCAAATAATTAAAACATTGAGGTCCCAAAGAGAAAACCTCTTTGAGGCACTTTCTGACTAGGGTAAAAGTAAATAAAAAGGCTAGTCTAGTGGTGAAAACCTATTTTAGGCACCATTAGATGGAGGTGTTCAACCTTATTCAACCATAGCTCAAGAGACCACCAATGATGAACTTGTTTATGAGTCTGAGTTCAAATTTGAATAACAACAAGCTTTAAATTGAATCATTTTGGAGTTTATAATAGTTTTTGTTACATGGCCAAACCTTCCATTGGGGGACTCTAATTCATCATGCCTAGGGTAACTTGAAGAACCAATCCTAGTAGAGGACTATAATGTTGCCATCAAGTTCAAATCTTTGCCCACTATCCTTGAAGATGGTTCAACCCTTCTAGTGGAAGATACAATAGAGGTTAGCATTGGGTCCCTAGATGACACAAAGTGGATAAAGATAGGCACTTCCATTATTGAGAAGGATCATGAGGTCTTTAAAACCCTTTTGAGGGAATTTGTAGATATTTTTGCATGGGCATATGCTTACATGCTAGGTTTGAACCCTACCTTGGTTCGGTACCACCTTGTGGTCAATCTTGATGCCAAAATAGTAAAACAAAATTTGTGTAAGATGTATCCTTTAGAAATATTTTTATTGGTCAAGAAAGAGTTGGAAAAAAATTTATAAGTGAGATGTATTCAATCTATCAAATACTTAGAGTAGATATCTAATGTTGTACCAGTTAGCAAAAATCCATAAGGAATCAGAATCTATATTTATTTTTATGATATTAACAAAGCTTGCCCTAAGGATGAATTTCCATTGCCAAACATTAGCATGATCGTCAACTCCACAATGGGTTATGAAATTATTTTATTAATAGACAAATTTTTGGGATACAACCAAATCAGAATAGCACTAGTAGACCAACATCAAACAATGTTCACCACTCCATGGGGAACATTCTATTGTCAGGTTATGCCATTTGGTATTAATAATGTAGGGGCAACCTACCAAAGATCCATGACTATCATATTTCATAATATGATGCATGTTATTGTTAAATACTATGATGATGACATTCTTCACAAATCAAAGACCAACGCTGATCACCTAACACTGCTACATGGAATATTTGAAAGATTACTTAAGTACAAAGTCAAACTTAATCCTAATAAGTGTGTGTTTGGAGTCAGATTAATAAAATTGCTAGGTTTCATTGTGTCTCATCAATGCATTGAAGTTGATTCGGCCAAAGTCTAAGATATAACAAAGATGAAACCACCAACTAATTTGAACTAGCTCCATAGTTTTCAAGGCAAGATCCAATCTATTCAACACTTCATAGCTCAATTAGATGACAAATGCCATCCTTTTATGCATCTTGTGAAGAAAGAAGTCACATTTCACTAAAATGATCACTGCCAAATAACTTCTTAGCAACTAAAGGACTATCTAGTGAAACCACCTATTTTTTTGCCTCTTATGTTGAGAATGCCATTCTTATTGTATCTATCAGCTATTGATAATGCCCTAGGGGCATTTGTAGCTCAACATAATGACAATGGAAAGGAGCATGCCATGTACTATTTGAGTCATACACTGGTCACATATGAACACAATCATATGCCCACAAAAAATTCCCATTTAGCCATGGTCTTCATAGCTTAAAATCTATGTCATTACATGTTAAATAATAAGACCATGGTTATTTCAAAGGTAGATCTGATCAAGTGTCTACCATATAAAATATTTTTAAAAGGCCATATGGCCAAATGGATCATGATTCTAAGTGAGTTTGACATCGAATATGTTAATGAAAAATCTATTAAGGGGCAAGTTTTAGCAGATCAACTTGCTGAAGCACCCCTTACTGATATAAAACCAATCACATTCTAATTTCTTGATGATTCCATAGTGACCATCATTGACACACCTCATTAGGAGTAGCATTGGAAGCTATATTTTGATGGATCATTCATGACACATGGATTGGGCATAGGCCTTTTATTTGTTACACCACAGGGGGATCTAATCCTTAAATCAATCAAGATTAGGTTTCTTTTTACTATTGACATGACCAAATATGAAGCACTTATTGCAAGGATTCACCAAGTGGTATAATGGAATGTATCTTATCTCAATATTTATGGTGATTCTCATTTATTCATCAATCAAGTTATAGGCCATTTTTAGACCAAAAATGACAAGTTGGTTCCATATAAAGCCATGGTCAACACTCTCAAATGACTGATTACCGACATTCAATTTGAGAATATACCAAGGGTAAGTAACATAACTATAAATTCTATCGCCATTATTGGATCTTTGATTTGACAAACATATATAGTTAAAGAGTATCCATTCCTTGTCGAGAACTTGCTAGCACTAGTTAATGAACGTTCAACCATCATGATGATTTGTGATATTGTTGGTCTTAGTTTTATTTGGTACTCAAACTTTTACAACTACCTTCATAACCAAGTTTTACCACTTAATCTATCCTTAAAACAAACCAAAGCCTTCATACACCAAACCACTCATTATACCTTACTTGGATCAACCCTCTACCACCATAGTTTTGATGGAACTTTACTTCATTATTTAACTTTGATAGAATCTATACTATCATTATGAGAAGTTCATGAAGGAGTATGTGGAGCTCACACTAACAGTGTTGTCCTATCTAAAAATATCTTCTGTATAGGCTACTATTGGCCCACAATGGATGTAGATGCAACTGCATATATAAAGAAGTGACACAAATGTCAATGGTATGCCAATTTGATTCATGCCCCAGCCAAAACTATGAAACCAATGTTGATACCATGAAAATTTTCTATGTGTGGCATTGACCTCATTTAGAAGATCAATCCCACATCATCTAATAGCCATAAACATATCATTAGCACCATCAAATATTTCACTAAGTGGGTTGAAGCTATACCCCTCACATGATTGTAAAGCAAATTTCCATGTTCATCATCAACCATCTCATTTGTCACTATGGTATCCCCTCAAAAATTGTATCTAATAATGGAGGATCATTCAAGAACAAGGATGTTGACAAGATATGTGTCAAATACAACATCACACAACATTTTTGTATGGCATATTACCCTCAAGGTAATGGCCAGGCTGAAGAATTGAACCAAACCATTCTCAATATTCTCAAAAATATTGTCAATAATGTCGATCATGATTGACACATTTAGATATTTTATGCCTTTTTGGCATACCTTACCAATCACCATACACCCACAGGAGCCACTCCATATTCACTTGTTTATGGTGTAAAAGCCATCATTCTCATTAAGGTTAAGTTTCCATCTCTATATATCTCTTTTAAGCATGTCCTAGATGATAATGACTAATGAGTAGCTCACATCTAAGAACTAAAGTTAATTGATGATAAATTCATAGATATGGTGAATAATCTTGAAGCCTATCAAAATCAAATTCGAGGCCACTACAATCAATGCATGAAACATATAGAATTTGAATTTGGTGATCTTGTACTTAAAGAAAGCCATAAGAATACCATGACTAAAAAGAAGCATAAAGGCAAGTTCAAACCCAACTGGGTTGGTAATTTCATCATTACAAAAAAATTTGAAATATGAACATATAGGATTGTCAGACCAGATGGATATGAACTTGATGAGCTGATGAACATTATCCACCTTAAGCGGTTATATGCTTGAGTGACTTGGTGCATTGTCTAGAAAGACCAATTAAAGTTATATCATTTTATGAAATTTTATTTTTAATTTTATCATCTTACCAACTTATAAATTTTCATATCACATGTTTATTTTACAACAACTTCCCTATCAACCAAGTTCATATCCCCCCCCCCCCCCCACCGCGACCTAGCCCTATGACCTTGGTTCCATCACTACTTTTAGTAAGAAGATTCAAATTCAATTTCAATAATTATTTCACACATTCCAGATAGAGGAAATATTTTAGAGTAATATGATATACATTTAACAATTTTATCCTTCATTTCTTATTTTGTTCTCTCTACCAAGTGTGCCTAATTATAACTGCCTATGGGAAAATTAGTTTCTACCTGATCTTGTCACGAATTATAACCAAGTATGGGAAAATTAGTGTCATTGACCTAAGCCATTATTTCCCAAGTAATAACCCCCTATGGGAAAACTACGGGCAACACCTTTTTATCATTCCTTGATGTACCAACTAGCCCTTCTCTATGCCATAATATGATGTATTTCCATTATACCAACTATGTGTATTTTATTTGAATTGACTACTACACTAGTTAGATTACTCCATTGTAAGGAATATCTATAATTATTTGAGGTCCTACTTTAGGACTATGTATGAATCACTAGATACTTGTTGAGGTCAGATTAGTCCCCCTTTCCACCATACTCTCACCATTTTATGAGCAACCTAAGTCAGAATCTCACCATTTTGTGAGCAACTTAAGTAACACTCTCACCATTTTGTGAGATTGAACAATTTAGTGTCTTGTCATTCGTGATCTAGTTGAGATACTATAAAAATTAAAAAAATATTTGTAAAACCATTTTAAGACACCAAAAACATTGACCACATCTTTGCCTTAATGATTCTAGGAACCCTTACTAAGTTGTAAGCAAATCACTTGTCACTTACTTCCTCATCGTTTTGACCTTTTCCCCCACATACTTGTCATTTTGCAAGAGCATTCCTATTATTCTAGCAAATGAATTCTATTTATTTTTATCATTTATCATTATTCCCATTCCCTGGGATAACTACATTTGGCCTAAATTTTTTGTTGGATAATGCATCCATGGAACTATGTAGGTAGTGTCCACTTGCCTAGTGCATATGGAGACAACTCAGCCACCCTTTTTCTTTCATAAATTCCCCTGTCATGTTTTTTTGCTAAGTTCTTGACTATTTTATAGGTGTTGTCTATACTAACATTAGGAATAACTATTATTTGTCTCTTTGTCTATTTTTTTTCTTGTTTGCTTGTTTGTTGTTTGTGTGCTTGTCTATTTGATTTCAGCACTATCACCTAGATTCAGTCTATATGTTTTCATTGGGTGATTCCTTGCACATTTATACCTAAATCGATTCATATGCATGTTTTTACATTTTCATCATGGTTTTTATCATTAGTGCATTTTTTTCTACTGAGTATTGGATTTTCGGAGTCAGTCTTTATACATATTTCAGCCTAGTCCACATAGTGTTCTATCATGAGGCTCACCATCAAGTGATACAAAAAAATTACCTCCAAGAAGCCTACTCAACAAGGTTGGTATCAAAATTTCCTCGACACTGACATCTCAATAATATCCCAAATAGAGTAATTAACCATAAAATAATTTCAACCTTTGTTAGTTCAGATGAGCATCTTCCTACTAGCAGGTTGTTCCAATTCATCATTACCCTCTATTTTAAGTTACCATTATCATCATATAATAAGTCATATTTTCCATAATTAAGGTCCAATGATTATAAGTACCTATGGGAAAATCATTGTACACTATTCCACCTGCATTTCTCAATGATTATAACCACCTTTGGGGAAATCATTGTGTTCTCACCAAATTTACTTTTTATATGCCTAAATAGGGGCATGTTGTTATCTTATTTTTATATCCTAACAAGGAAAGCTCCATCTTCTCAATGATTATAAACCTCCTTTGAGAAAATCATTACGTTATCATACCATGTTGCCACTATTAGGATATAATGCTTGTAACCACCTTTGTGCAAACCATTGTACATAATCCCTCTTGCATTCTCAATGATTTTGATTGCTTTTTCAAACTCATTGTCTTTTCACCACATCATCTTCCTTTCTTTGGTCCCCTCATTTTTCTTCCTTCTTTTCAAGGGACCATTTGTCAACCTACTTGTCCTAGCCATTCCCTCCAGGGGTCATCATACAATTAGTTCATATTCATTGTAGTTGTAGGCATACATGAACATTTAATTCTTTGTAATATGTTAATATGATTATATATTTCAATGCCTTCCCAACTAGCCATTGATAACCTTCAATCAAGTTTTTGACCAATTTCTACCAAAGTGCACAATTTGTCTTAAAACCACTAAAATACATTAAAAGAGTTGAAATTTTTATATTCAAGTGTTGATTTTTGCCAGGGTATCATTAAATGGGGTAATGAAATTTATGAAGTAGCTAACTTTAATCAGATCATTTCAAGTCAAAATGACATTTTTGCATTTGGGTGTTTTGGATTGCTCTTTTCTATCAAATCTATTATACAAGATGTGTGCCTTTGTTATTTTGCATTGGCAACATCATAAATGAGATAACAGTTCCAACTCATCTACCATTGACATCCAATTCTAATCTAGTCAAATTTTGAGCCAATAATATGACATTTTGACCAATTTGATTAATTTGTGCACAAATTGCCAAGGTTTTACATCAAAGTTGAGTAATCATGTTTAAGGTTAAATGAACCAGATAAAGATCTTAAGTTAATTTTCCATAGAACTTTTTGAATATTTGTTTTTTAGAAATTGATATTGAACTTCATCATCAAATGACATCAATTTTTCGAAAGACATCCCTAGGCCATAAATGCATAAAATATCTCATCAAGCCACCCCAATCCTCACTAAGACCCTCCCATGCCTCTTAAATTCCCCTTCTTTCCAAATATTTATGGGGGATATTTATGAATTTAATTACATAATTTGGATTAATTTATGGCCAAACATTTCAATCTCTATATGGATAGTCATGGTTGATCCTAAACCATTTCAAAAATCTATAAATATAAGAGCCATGAACATGAATTTTAAGCTTGGATAATGCAAAGTTATAATGCAAAAAAAAATTCCAAAATCCATTTCAATTAGTGTTATAATATAACATTGTTGATCCAAGTGAAATCCAAAGCCATCAAAAGATTCCAAAGAGAAGAGGAGAAAGCCAAGCCTCCTTTGATGAAGACTCATTGAGCACAAGATGAGCAAGCCACTTTAACAAGATATTTGGAGCATCCAAGAAAGGTGAAGGATTTATTTGTCTTTGCATTATAGTTGTGTTTCTCATTTATTTTTGTTAATATGCTCACCCTTTGGGATAGCCTTAAGGTGTTAGCTTAGTGTATTCTATATGTGGATTTCATTTCATTCACCAACACCATACTAATATCCCCCCATTTCAATCCTATGTTCATAGATTGCAATCATTTCTTTTTCTCCTTGTTGATAATGTGTTGTTTAAAAAAAATATAAATGGAATGTTACTAAGGTGTATAGATCCAAGTCAAACACATAGAATGCTTAAACAATCCCATGATGGACATGGTGGAGGTCATTATTCAGCAATGATAATAGCCCACAAGAACATGAGAAGTGGGTATTACTGGCCATGTATATCTGGTGACTATCATGCACGAGTTAGGAAATGCAGACGGTGTGTTATGTTTGTTGGAAAGGTCAAACTTGTAGCTTAACCTCTTCAACCAATTTCAATGAATCAACCCTTTTTTCAATGGGGATCACAATTTACTAGTCTCATTAATACCCCTTCAATCTCAAGACACAAATAGATCATAACTTCCATAGATTATTTCATTAGATGGATAAAAGTAGTGGCACTAAAAAAAGCCAATGAAACCAATGTTCTAGACTTCTATGAAGGTTTGCTTACCAGATTTGGGGTATATTTAACCATTATTATGATAATACTATGGCTTTTATGTGGTCTAATATCATCCAGTGGGTAGTTCAACATAGTGTTTTTCTCAGTACCTCATCAAACTATTACCCACAAGGCAATGGCCTTATTGAGTCCACTAACAAGAATTTATTGAAGATCATTAGGAGTATTGAAGAGAATCAGAGGTCATGGGACCTCAAAATGAAGTTATCTCTATGGGATGACAAGATCACTTATAAAAGGTCAATAGTCATTTCTCTATATAAGCTAGTATATGGTAAGGAAGCAACAATACATATTTCTCTTGAATTCCCTACTTTGGAACTAATGCACCAACTTAATATTTTAGAGAATGAGCCACTAAAAATTGGATATGCTAAGCTCATGGAGCTAGAAGAGATAAGGCATTAGTACATATTGGCTATGGAGGCCCATCAAGTAATGGTAAGGTAGGATGAGGATAGATCTAATCCAAGAATACACATAAATTTTGACTCTCTCCAGAGTGTTCCATACATATTCTTTAACTGCAAATTCCACAATGGGATACATTTGAAACACTGCTATTGAGGAAGCTAAGTTACCTATACATAGTTAGTTGATCTTATTTTTCTCTAAGTGTTGTTATACCACATTAGTTTATTTTATCCAAAATAAGTGATTTGTTTGTATAGTTGTTTAGTATGTTAGTTACATTTGTTTTATTAGTTTAGTTTCCCTTTCAAGTTTTATTTCTTCCCCATTTTAAGAATTATTTATATTTGTAATGTTAGTAGGATATATTCCATGTATCATGAAAATGGTCCAAGATTCATAGAGATGGTCTGAGTTCTCAAGAATAGTAAGCATACTGCCTATTTGGGTCACCAAATATGTTAGCCAATTTTTGTCCTACAAAGCAAACTTGCCTGGATGCAGTGTAATGTCCTAAAGATCAAGTATGGAGCAAGGCTTTAATAAATTTCTAGATGAAATGAGTGGTCCAAATATCTCACTTTGATCACTGAGGGTTTGAAACACTTTAAGCATTCTTAAAGTATATTTTGATTAATATACAAGGCAAACAAAAAGATCAAAATAGGTCTTCATGTTGATCAATACAATTCAAGACCATGAACAATTTCACATAGGCCTCAAAAAATCATTTAAAGATGCAAAAGCTTAGGAACACGTTTTGTGAAGCTAGACCATCATCATGATGTCATGAAGAACTATACTAGACAACTTTCTTGCATAATTTATAAATATGCTTTAAAAACATCATGTGACCATCAAACCATTCTCAATTTATGTCATTAGTGTCAAGATCATTATCTGCAAGTTTCATATCTCGATGAGTCTTCCATCTTGAGATCTACGCCTTAAAAGTTTAGCTTGTTGAGTCTAAGGGACCAAGCCATATGTCATGTCAATTGGAAACACACTGGTCAAGTTATTTTTGCATTTTATAAATGACCTCAATAATTCACACAAGCCAAAATATTGTATTTCCATGTAACCCTTCATGACAAAAACATGCTCTGAAAGTTTCATGTTTGCATGCGATTTCTATTTTAAGTTATAAGTCTTTAAAGTTGGTCATGTACAGAAAGATGTTCATGCAATTTCAAATTCAAGCCTTGACAAATAGCCATTTAGGTTCAAATGATCAATGATTATCATGTAGACATCATGCAAAACACATAGGTCAAATCACTTCAACATTTTTTTAAACACACTTAGAAAGCTCTTGATACTAGAAAATCAAGTGGGCACAATCCTTTTAGTATCAAGAATGTCTCTTGAAAATTTGGTGCCTCCATGACTTTTTTGCTTCCATATCAAAGCCTTCAAAGTTGGCCAAAAAAATAGAGATGTTTGTAGATGTCAATTTTAAGCTTTAGAAAAAAGCGTTAGTGTCTTAAATTTGATAGCCGCATAGATGTCAAATACGATCACATGAACATCAAATGATAGTCATATGAACATTAAATTTGAACCATGATAAATAACCATTTATTTTCAAATCAAACTAAAATAAATGATCATCATTTAGTCATACTGATGATCCAATAGTGCAATCTTGACTAGTAGGAAAGTGGGCCCAATGAGATTAATAAACCATGTTAATTCATATTAAGGAGATCAATGGTGTGAGATGGGTCAAAAGGTCAAGGAGATCTAGAGGCCACCATGCTCAATTAATTACATAAAGCAATAGACTGACAATAGGATCTTGACATCAATGCATGATTGACAAGTGGTATGAACTTGTTCAAGATGACATAAGATCGATGGAGAGTGTTTAATCATGTAAATAAAAATATATGGTTAGAGATAATTCAAGAAGTTAGAAATATTTGTAGGATCAATATGAATAAAGATAGTTGGGCATAGTGTAAATGGTTCAAGTTGAAAATTGACAACCAATGACAAAGGGCAAATCCAAACATTTTATATCAAAGGTTGATGAACCAGCTCTTGACCTAGGAGAGCAAAAGCTTAAAGTGCCATATCACCATTAGAACTTGACCCAAAGATAATATATTCATATATGGAAGATGGTTAAGAACAAGTTTCCATCACCATTAAAGTTTAAACAAGACCTTTGGTTGATAAGTTAGAACCTATTGACCTTATTATAGGGTCATTCCATTGACATGATCATTACTTTTAGATGGAATATCCTCATATACAATAGCTTCTTATCTAGCATAGGTTTTATATTTAGAATAAGTCTCTTTGGGCCTAATACAGAGATAGAAGATGGACTAGTGATTGTGAAGTAAGATCAAGTAATTTGCAGGTTGCTATGGATATTGTGACTATGTGAAAATTGATAATTGGATTGGTTTTCACCTATAAATATACCTATGTTAAATATTGGATCAAATATAGGAATAAATGTGAGTATGGATAGGTGTCTTTCCTATCATTAAGGTCACATTTTTAATTAGTAGGTACCAATGGCCACCCAAACTAGATGTGGTACAATTCTATCAATTCTAAGACATGGACCTTGTCAGCGGATCAAATAAATAATGACATGGAGTTCTAAAGACACTGGGTGAATGGATAATGATAATGAGCATTCAATTACTTTATATAATTGGTTCCTTATTCATAAGATCATAAGTCAACATCCTTGAACTTGTGCTAATACATCATAGCTCCCTCTTTCTCTTCCTTTTTTCTATATATGTTCCATCTTCCTCCAAATTTTGGCTCTCACTCACTCTCTAAAAGTTTTAGACAAGAAATATTTGACATTTTAGAGAATAGAGGCTTATGCTTTGGCTTGCTTAGGCTATGCCAAATTTTGTATTGTAACACCTTTTGATAAACTAAAGACTAAATTCCATCATGTTGCAAGCTAGATTGAAGTGTGTTCTATGAATTCATGTACTATGGTTAAGTTAATTTATGTTCCTTGTATATGTATAAGTTTTCTCACCTTCATGAAATTCTTGGTAGTTCTCATAAATCATCATAAGTACAATTTACAGTTTGTTGTTTAGCTTGAAAGTGGATATCCTCCCTCTCATGGTAGTTTGATAATTGATCAATACCTTATTCTGAAATACTTATGTGAGACTTATTTTCCTTGGTCTTGAATGTATTTCATAGTGTGTCTTACACAAAGTATAAGTATTCCAATTATTGGTGTGTCACCTCATTTTTTATATGCTTTCATATATTATTTTTATCATCTTTCTCCTTCTCCAAACAATTGTTAGATTAGGTCTAGTTTAGGTGATAGATCTAGAAGGAAGTCGACCTTCTCTGAAGGTCTGATCCATTATTGGGATACCCACAACATAGGATCATTCCCATGTTGGATTAGATTTGTGTAAGAGTTCTTGAATAATCCCCTTACTCAGCTAGGGTGCAATCTAGAATACCAACAATAAAAAAATAACAAAGCGATAAAATTATACACTATATAACACTATACATAAGTTATGGACTTAGTTAAGGAAGTATTTCAGATGCCTGTCATTGATTGGTAGATCTAGTATTTTACCATCTAGGTATCTCAAGAAGAAATTATGTTCTCCAATCTAGCAGTCAATGGAATAAAGATCCATCAACAAGGCATCAAATTTTCCATGTTTGCCTTTCTCCTCATGCCTGGGATCCTAAAGTATAACTAGATCACCTAATTGGAATGTTCTTAGAGTGAGCTTCCTATCAAAAATCTTTTTCAGTATTTCCTTAAAATTGAGGTGTCCTTCATGATATTATCTTCAAATTTTATAAATCTCAATAATCTAATTCATCCTATTTTCATAGTACTTTATTTGGTCATCATCTTCTAGTTTTTACATGAGCTAATAGGTTGGCAACTACAAACTCATAAGAAAAAATCCTTGAAATCCATAAACAAGCTCAAAAGGTCTTTTGCCTGTATCTCTCTTAAACATAATCCTATCAATCCACAAGGCAAAGTTTAGTTGTTCACCCCACTTCCTTTTTTCTTCCAAAGTTTGTCTAATGATCTTGATCCAGTTCTTTTTACTTGATTCTACTTGTCCATTCCCTTGAGGGTTATAATTGAAAGCATAGGCTAACTTGATACCATACTCTTTTCACAATACCACTAAAGGAGTAGCTTTGAAACTCATGTAATTATCAACAATCACCTTAACATGCACACCAAATCTACAAATAATCTAATTTAGCAAAAAGTACATAACCACCTAGTTTGTAGAGTTATTTGTAGGGACCCCCTCAACCTATTTCGTGAAGTAATCAGTTGTAACTAGTATCCATCTATGTCTAGTGCTTGAAAAATTAATAATTTTACAAATGAAATCCATTCTCCATTGTATAAATGGGCCTTCAATCATCATAGGTTGTAAGGGAAAACAACTAGAAGCTTTCATCCTCCTAGCAAAGCACTGACATTTCTCCCACTTTCTTACTATCTGAGCAACATCTTCAAATAATGATGGATACCAAAACCTAACTCTCAATATTTTATGATCTCTAACTTTAGGTTCAAAATGTACACCACATACATCACTATGGAAGTATTCAATTAGGTCAACAATTTGTTCTTCTAGCATGGATCTTAGGAGAACCCTATCTAGATTCTTCCATGCATGTCTATTTTTAGTTAAGAAGTATTTTTGGATATAAGCATAATATTTATCTTTTAATTTATGTCCAAGTCAGGGGGAAATTTAGATTTTTAAAGTAATAGACAATGTCTTTATACCAAGGAGACATGTTAAATTGACTCAAGGAACCATCAACATTAAAAATAATAGTGTTTACCTCAGTGGATTGTATATTGGTCTCAACCATGATTTTGGCTAGACTGATCCCTCACACTAAATTGGTGGTATAAATATCCATGTCATACTCTTAGAACTTTTTGACCCACCTGCATCTCTTGTTGGATGCTTCAATATAAAATAAAATGTCCTTCACCATGGTATACGGGATAAAAGAAACAATATTTGAACTTAGAATATAAATCCTAAATATTTTAAAATCCTTCAAAAGAGCTAAAGCTTATTTTTCCATGATGGTATAATTTTTTTTAGCACATTACATAGCTTTTCTAAATAAAGTTATGGGTTGCTCATGATCGTCTTCATTATTTTGCAATAGGACAACAACAATAGTATTATATGATGCAAAAGAGAATATTTGAAATGCTTTTGTGTAATTAGGGTTGACAAAATGTGGGAAAATTAAAAAGCATCTTTGATGTCAATAAATGCTTGCACATACTTTTCTTCCCACTTGATGGTCTATTCCTTCTTCAGCATTAAAGTGATAGGCAAAGTGATCTTTTCGTAATTAGATACAAACCTCCTTAAAAATTGATTTGTCCAAAGAAAGACTAAACTTCTTTCTGGACTATGGGGTAAGCACTTTATTAAGGACTTCTACCCTCTCAAGAAAAATCATGACACCATATTTGGAAAATATATGTCCCAAAAACTTGGCTTTTTGTACTCAAAAATGACACTTCTTTGGATTGAGTGAAATTTCAAACTACATCTAAGTAACACTTTTTCTAGACACTCCAAATGTTCTTCTCTAGTCTTCGAGTACACAATAAGGTCATCCTGATATACACCTATAAAATTCTTAATCACCCAAGCAAAATTAACTTCCATATCTCATTGAAATGTTTTATCCACATTCATTAACCCAAAAGGCATCCTCATATATACATGCATGCCCCAAGGTGTAGTGAATGCGGTCTTTGGTCTCTTGGATTAATTCACCAAAACTTAGTTATATTCTAAGAAACCATCTAATGTGGACCACATATCTTATCTAGGAACACTTTGTATCAAGTTATCCATATTGGGTTAGGGATAATTATCTTTTAAAGAAGCTCTATTCAAATTTTTGAAATCCACACCCAAACAGATGTTGCCATTTTTATTTAATATAGGGACTAAATTTTTAACCGATGATGAATCCTTGATGGCATGAATTATTCCACCATCCCTTAGCTTCTTTAACTCATCACACATCTTGGTGCCCAAGATGGGATTAATAGGTCTCTTATTTTGCCTGCAAGGCTTACTATCAGGATGTAATGGGATGACATGCTGAAACAAGTCCTCTCTATAATCTTTAAATTTAGAATATGACTGTGATAAATATTTCTAGTACTTTCTTAGTAGCTACATGTAAACTTGATTCTTAGTTGCACTCAAGTGAGTACCCAACCAAACTTTCCTTGGACTCTCATGAGAACCCAAATTACACTCAATCGCCTCTTTTTAAATGAATGAGTTTAGAATTTTGATTCTATTAACTCAATAAAAAGATGATTTTAGACATATAAATCCTCTAGGGAGTGTGTTTTTTTAGTTGAATGATGTCTTTCCCAAATAAGGTTTCTTTCCCATCTCAGACTTGAGTCATGGATTCCAAGTCTATGAGATGGTCACGAAACTCAGATTCACAATTTAGAAACATCTTAATTTGTTTATCATCAAACACCTACCAATGATGAAAATTTTATGGGATTTAAGGCCTACCAATCACCTCCACTTGATATTGACAATGAGGGTTTATATTTGTAATATCAAACTAAGCACCAAACCCTACAAGTTTTCCATATTATTTATTGAAAATTTATCATGATAACAAAGATTGAATGCATAAAAGAACTCAAGCAAATCCCAAACAATATTTTTTATTATTATTTCTACCCTTTATTTATGGTGGAATACACATTGTGAACCTATTTAACCACCAACTCATAATCAACCTTGACAATCAATCTTTTTATTCCATGTTTGTGAGAAATTATTAAACAAAGAAATAGTGCCTCATATTCATTACTATTATTCATGCACTCAAAGAATAGCTAAAAATAAAACTTAAAAAAAATACCATTAAGGGGATATAAGACAACCCCTTCTCCATTTCCAAGATTCGAGCAAGCCACATAAAAACACATCTTCCAAACTAGACCTTCATTGTCAGGTTCAAAATCAAGAGCGACATGTTATTCATTAGTGTCACCATTCCCAATGAAGTTTCCAATCCCAATTTATATGTATAATACTTCATTTAGAGCATGTTTTAGATATTTAATTACATGTAGTATCTTAAACTCTCTATAAAGTTTGGCCATCTTAACTTCCAATAGAATGGTGGCATAGGAAAGGTCCATTTACATTCTTCCACCCATGCTTAAATCAAATTTACATGATATCAACATCCTTCACTTAGGTGGGCAGTCCACAACTACCATGTCCATATTCAAATACTTACCTAAATGCACTACCAACTATACAACCAAACCTTTGACTTGTCTAACAACTAAAAATTCTCATGAATCCATGGCATAACACTTTCCAAAATATAATTTTATTTTCACTCCAAGATCATTTAGGACATCTAGGGGCATCACATCGCATGAAGCTCTAGAATCAAACATGTAGTTGTCAACAATTAGACTATTAATCAGGAGGGTTATATAAAATGGATCCACATTCAGATGACTCTCTACTAATGAAGTCCCCAAATAGACTTTTAAAGTAGGTTCAACAACCTCTTATGATTCTTCATATTATTCTAGGGTTGTTTGGGGTAAATCGATTTCATTTGCAGCTAATTTTTTACTAAATTTTAAGTATTCATAATCTCTTTTCATGTGCTCAGGGAATCATAATAATTAAACAAGTAGCATGGTGGTTTTTAGTTGGCTCAACACATGGGTTATATCACATATGTTATACTAAGGAAGAGTAGTATTTGGTGGAAGGGTAACAACACCTTTAAATGGGATGCAATCACTTAATGTCTGAAGTGGAGTAGGTTGGGATGGATTTCCATTCTTAGCATCACCTTTAAATGGGATGCAATCACTTAATGTCTGAAATGGAGTAGGCTGGGATGGATTTAAATTCTTAGCATCAACCTTCAATGGTGGATTTTGTTTTTAAATCATTCACACCCTTAGGGATACTATAAAGTAAAGGTACTTTATTTTTAGTGAGAGCACCTCTTGGTTTAGAAAATTGAGAAATAGGTACAAGTTTGGATGAATTTGGGATTGTTGTAGCTTAATTTACTTCCTTAATTGCATCCACTACCTTTGGAATTATAGGGGAAGTGTTTTGAGGAGAATCACCTTGATATTTGATTCTAAAGTTATATTCTCTCTTAGGCACATACTACATTAAAAAATAGTTGTTTGTCCTCGATCGATGGAATTATCCCATCATTTTTTTAATCATAAATGATCTTAAAAGATCAAAATCATGAATGGAAAATTCATATGCTTGTGCCATATTAACATCATAATAAAATTCAAGAGACAAGACACATACCCATTCAACTACACTCTAAAACTGATCAACCGTAGTATCACTTAGTAATCCTATCAAGGTAGTCATTTTGCTTTAGGGACTTTGGCAATTGAACATCTAAATCTCATCACTAGATAATACAAACTTAGGTTTATTTGCATCTTCTTTAAATAATTTAGTATTATCACATAGGGAATGGGGACATAAGCATTTATCACACCAATCAATGTCTATGTCACAACTTGCTACATTCATTTTGGCATTCAATAGATCATGCACTTCTTTTTCAAACCCTCTATTTTGATTTCTATCTATTATTTCTTTATGTGTAAGCCTATTCACTCTATCATTATCTTGATTATGGAAAGTATGCCTTACTTGTGTATGATTTAGATTTGGAACCCTCTCTTGACTTATAAATCCATGAAGGATCCCCTTATTACATCTAGCCAACATATATGATATTTATTTAATAGCAGAGGGCAAAGTCTTTATAGTCTTCTCAATGTTGGCCATCTTTGTGAACTACGTTTTTCTGGATTGGCCAATTTTACATCAACCCTCTTGTTCAAAGTCATTTCCATAGCCTTTATGTTATTCTTAACTTGGATGGCCATATTAAATTCCAACTATAGGTTTGTGGGAGCCCTGCCCCTCAAATAATATGCAACCTTCTTATCAAAGGCATAATAATATTTTATCAAGCAATTTATATCATTGGGCCTTATGTTTTTGGGTATCTATATCATAGCTTTTTCAAACCATGTGTTGAAGTTTTGAACACACTCATTGGGGTTCTTCTTAATATTTTCAAACCCAGCCAAAAGGGAGCTCAAATCAATCCTATCACCATACTAAATTCTAAAAACATTCTTCATCTCTTCCCAAGAATTAATGCATCCACAGGAAGGGGAATTGAGCCATTCTCATGCATACTCTTCCAATCTATGAACAAACAACTTAATACAAAAATTCTCATGCTCAACCTCATAGTATTCAATGATATTATGAAAAGCCCTCAAGTGTTGATCACCACTCACTACATTGTTCCCTTAGAATTTTAGAAGATAGTTCCTTACTTCATTTAGGAGCTCATTAGGATAACCTTCCATGTCGTCAAAATTGATAGGTCTAAACATGGGAATGGGGAATGTAGGACATTCATTATCATCTTCGTCCCTATGCCTCATGATTAGTTCAAATAGATGTTCAAGATTAATTGACAAAGGGATATGAGGGGGTGATTGAGGTGGACTTATATGATCAAACATAGGAGGGGATTTAGGTTTTTGATTGGGAACTAGATATTAAATGGGACTATAAGTTTCAAAATGACTAAGAGAGCAATGAAAGTCTTCAATAATGGGAAGTTCAATAAAAATTTCAAGATTATCAGAATCTTGGTAGTCTAGACACTATATAGTAGCTAAAATTTTCCCTTCACGATGCCTCCAAACATGTCTCCCCCTTCTTTGATTAAAACTTAGGGGTAAGATAAGCTATTTTGATAAGTCACCTTTGAAGGATGATCCCAATCCTTTTAGATTTACAAACAAGAAAACATTAAAAGTTGAAACTTAAGATATTCAAAATAAGCATTGATCTTCTTTGAAACTAGATGATAAAGTTGGAGCTGCCACTAGAATCAAAATTCTATAATATAATAGTTAACAAACTAGTTATGATACATGCTAGAAACATATTTGTTGAATTTGTTAATGAGATAAAAAGTAGAGACACTGAAATTTTTAGAATTATGTTCAAAAAGGGTAAAAATACCTTCCAACATGCAATTTTAACAACTCTTTACAATAAACATAGTAGATGTCAAATTATCAAATCTCTCAATTCTTGGAACGTCCTGAGTGGAGTGTTGCGATGTTGATAGCCAATATAAAAAATCAAGCTCAAATAACCCTAGCTTTCAAACTTATGAGATAATATGAATAAACTGTCTAAAAAAGTAGTTAAGATTATTTGCATCAAATGCAGGTAGAGAACATTTTTCAAACTCAAATTTATAATCATCTCTTTATAAGAGTCCATAGAAACATGAGTAATTAGGATATCAATTAAATCCTTGGTAATGTCACTAGAAGATTGTTGGTTCCTAGTTATACACCTCTTATGCTTGGCCATGCACACTTGAATAAAATAACAAATAAAAATGAAAACTTGTTGATGTGTTGTTATAGTTGGCGAAGGATTTGGCATCAAGAATGAAACGAATAGAGAAAATGACTAAGAGGCACTGACAAAGGGTATGGCCATCTCCCTATTACTTCTAGCTCTAATTGAACCAAGGTGAGAGGACCTATGGGGTATCTTGCTCATATGGAGAGATTCTTCAATTCAACCTCCATGGAGATTTTTTGCAAAAAGAACATCAAATTTAACTAGGGAATAACCAATCTTGTTCACTCCACCTGGGGAGGGTTGTCACATGTAATGCACAAATGCATTATGTCACATACAAGCTACTAAAGACAGATGGGAAAATGACTGCAATCTTCATTCTAAATAAATTTCAATAACATGGGTCAGATGAAAAATTGTAGTGCTAGTTTTTTAAACCACAAAATGCAAACACATGATATATAGGCAATATTTTATGTATTTGTAAAAAAATAACATTTATGGTGTGTAAAAGGTGTATTATTGATAGGGTATGATAGGGTAGGAAAAGTTGATAGTAATAAAAAGTGGGGTGGTGTGCTAATGGTTTTCAAGCAATAGGGATTCTTTCAACATTCATGAAATCGCTTAGTGCAAAGATGCAAGAAAATGACTAATAAGATAAGGGGAACTACCAAGAGTGATTTGAATCCATTGGTGCAAATACAATGAAAACACCCAAATGATCCCTAAAATGCTAGAGCATACACTACAACTAATATTTCAAATACTTTTTCCTATTAAATCCACAAACCTAGGGTGCCCTTAAAAGGTATTCAACAAAATGTTTATAAATCACTTGCAAAAAGGGTTTTATAAGCTAGATCTAAGCCTAAAATGACAACCAGTAGTGAGCATAAAATAAGATATCCAATTAGATAAACTTGAAAAACATATCATTGTATTCCATCAGCAAAAATGAATAAGAACCACAAGTATGTTTCATTATCTTGAAAATAGATCTTACATACATCAATGTTTAAAAATTATACCATGGGGACAAACATGGTGGGTTTGCTCCATGTTAGATAGGGCAGTCATATAAACATGCTCTCAGAGTTTGCTAATGGTTGTACTGTGGTAGCCACCTTAGCAAGGGAGATAAAATGCACATAATACTTGATCTCAAAATTTAGAAGAGCCTATACTTAGGGAAAATAAAGACCATCAATAACAACCTATAATAGAGGAGAAACACTATATTTATATATTTTTTACCCTTCTTTTTCAATCCAAGAATGGGCTTTACATTTTGTAATTTTGAAAATTGCAGCCAACACCCAAAAGTTATACCAAGATGTTCTCATCTAGAAAAACACTTTGCCATGCCTAGAATATTCATGTATTTGCAAGAAAAATGATTCCTCCAACTGCCTCTAAAAGAAATGATGAAGATACAAAACACATCCTTTGATTTATAGGTTGGAGATGACTTCAAACATGAGCTGGAAGGTGAGAATTCATGGTGACGGCCAAAAAAACGTTTTACTCATGTGTAAATGATTCAAGATTCCCTTGACCACTTTCTTGGATAGCTAAAACCTCATGGATAACTGCCCCTCCCTTTATGCACACAATGCAACAACCTGTTCTTATAATGGTTTCATGGGAATAGTCAGGATCCATGGCTATTTGGGTGATCTTCCTCCAATGACCCACTTTGGCCTTGCAAACCTACAATTTCTCTCCCATGGAGGAGCTTGAACAAGCAAAGCATGAGAAAATGCAATATTTAGGTTTATTTTACCTTTTATCTCCAACTTGCTTTTTAACACCTTGCTTTTTGCACTTTTGCCTTTTACAAATTTGCTTTTTCACACTTTATAATTTTCACATTTCATTTATGCAAATTGGCCTTTTTAGGGTTTCCTCCATATTTCCGTTTTAATTCATAAATGCATTATTTTCACTTTTTGACCTTTTAGGGAAATCCTGGCCCCTTTTCTAAATTTGCAATTTGAAAATTACATAGTTGTAATTTACACATGTAGTTTCCCTTAGGTAATCCTAAACTTCAAATGAAATTTGCAATTTTGTAAAATTGAAAATTTTACTTGGGGTTCCCATTTCCCTCAAAACCTCTTTTTAGGGAATCTAAAACTCCAAATGTTACAATTTTTCAAAATTACAAATTGCACTTGGGGTTCCTGTTCCCTTGAAAAGTATCCTTTAGAAAAATGGGAACTCCAATTATAATTTGTAAATTTGCCAATTTCCAAAATTGAAAATGGCCTTGAAAGTTTCCATTTGCACTAGGACCCCATGTTGATTGGTGTTGATTGGTGTAAATGGGGGATCCAAGAGCAATTTGCAATTTACATAAGTGCAAAATTATAAAATTACATTTGTCCTCCAATTCTTCTTGAAGCTCCTTGAGTTGACTTTTATCTCACTTGCTTTGACTAATGAGATTGGGAAGGTCGACCACAATTTGTAAATTGCATTTTGAGAACCATTTAAATTTCCCAAGGAGTTTGGGGATATCTTTTTCAATTTCTTGAAACTCATAATTTTTTTGATTTTTTCAATTTTACTATGTTCTTGCAACCTAATAAACACCATGTAGAGGATTTTTCCAAAAACTCAACTTTTTCTCAACTTGCTTTAATAACCTATCATTTCCTTTGCAATTGTGCCCTATTGAAAGACGCTATGAGAGCCAATAGCCATTGTCACAAAAAACACAATAGACATGGTAAATAGGAATATCACTAATCAAGAGAACTAGAAGATTGTTGATCCCATCTTTGTATTTCCTATGTTGAATGGGATACATCACAACTACCTCCACTAAAATTTTCAATTGTAATGGAAGAAATACAAAAGTTTTTAATTGCCATAAGACATTCTAGAAATAACTGACTTATTAATAAAGTCAATTAAATATTCAGCCTTGCCATAGAATGTATGGACTCTAGTGGCAAATGCAATAGCCATTATTGCAGCCATCTCCAGAACCCCCGAAAAAGGGTTCCACTTAAAACCGAGGAATTTGAGGACCTCGTTCTCCCTTTTCTTTTCTAATTTTATCAATCTAAAGATCTTGAGATGATTCTCTCTTGCCACCCATAACAAACCCTCTTTTATGCACAATAGATACTTGAAAACCTCCTCTATGGGTATCTAATCAAGATCAACGAATTCATTCTTAATGTTTTTGAGCCTTCCATTATCATCCATTCCCATGTTGAATTATAGTGATCAAATACATTAGGATGACTACCGTGCATCCATATCTTTAGAGGGACTGCAAGTACACACTGCCCAAGGGTTTTATAATTTGTTTCTTAATCAGACATAAACCAAGCAAGAGAAGACATGCAAACTATGAATACATGGCATTGATTTTCTTGTCATCCTCTTTGCCTCACAACTTTTAACCTATTTAACATTTGTTCTCGGCTTGAGTGTTAGATTTTGGCCAACACAATGGATTGAAATAAAGGGTTGAGATTTCAATGCTAAAATTTATCTCCATTGTGTAAAGAGCATGTTATTTACAATACAGGTATAGGATACCTACACTTGATATGCTCAGGCACTTTAACTATGTAGGGCATAATAAATGTATCCCCATCAGCACCAAATAATGGAACTATCATTGTTCAAGTTGTGGCATATGGAAAAGGCAATGATAGGTACATAAATGGATCAAACATTCAAAAATTTCACTGCATACTGTGCATAACAACAAAATAAAATCTGGAACTTTCCTTTCCCCTAGGTTGCCACTCAACTTCAATTGGCATGCATTTCAAGTTTAACCAGATATGAACTTGTACCTCTTTCTTTTCAAATTCCCCACTCACTTATCTCTTATGTCTTGAGGGATCCAGAGATGCTCCATAAATTTGCAAATTAGATTATTGTAAATTGTTCATTAGTTTCACTTTTCCACAAACTCCTATCACTCTCTTTGTTTGCGAGATGTATATGCAAATTGTAGTTTTGAAACATTACAAGAATGCATCGTGGCTTGTTAGAAATTGGAGATAATTTCTCCAAGCAACTATTCACCTCCCTCATGCACATCATGCACATAGTCTCAGTCTTCTCCCTTGCATGCATAACAACAGTTAGATTTTTGTTTATTCTTAAGTTTTAGCTCATTCCACACTAGTTAATCTTTAGTTTGTTTTTCAGTTTGATTAGCTTAGAAAATCTATTTATGTAACCCATGGTCATAGTTTTTAATAAGGAGAGAAATATTAGATTAAAAAGAGATCCTTCTCTTGACTGCCGTAGCAATCTGTGTTTGTATTTGTCTTTATTTTTCTACAAATTTTTTGTCTTTACTCTATTTCTCCCATAGATTGGTATCAGAGCCAGATATTGGAGATTGTTAAAAGCCTTAAGAAATCTATGAATTAAAGCACAGTAGATAGAGGAAGATCATTCATTATCTAAAACTGTCTGTTGTTTGAAAAGAAGCATCACATCCTTTTGAGCAAGAATGATTCTATCAGTTTCATCTATTAAAAAAGAAAGGAGATTAAAAATCCATTCTTTATGATTGTTGTGGTAATCTGAAGCAGTGTACAGCCAGCTGTGAAGTGCTGCCATGTAGCCTTGAGTGTATGCAAAGCACAGAGGTTTCGTAGCAAGAGGAAGACTGACTCACAGCGAAGAGCTATAAAAAAAATGCCTACGAACCTTGGGAGAGCCAAGCACAGTCAATAACTAGTTGGGTTAATCGTTGCTAAACAAATAATTTTTTATGCATAAAAAGGAGTGAAGGTCGTGACAGTAAATTATGTGTAGCTGCTCAAGATAAACATGATCATTGAACAAAGAAGAGGAACACATATCTAAGTGTTGAAAAAGTGTAGCTGTTGTCAATTTAAAAAAAAACAAGATCATTGTATGTCAAAGTGTTGCAAGGACATGCAACTATATCCATATCGTTGTCAATACCAGAGGATTTTTGCTGTTTGAATGATTTGAGCGATATTGTGGTGTGGTCTTTCAGCTTGAGACATGGCAACAAACAACAATATTTCTCAACTCTAGATTCCCATTTTTAATTGTAAGAATTATGATTTTTGGGCAATTAAAATGAGAACATTATTTTGCTCACAAGATGTTTGGGATTGGGTAGAAAATGGTTTTGTAGAACCACAGGATGAGGTTGCCCATCAGGTATTAACTCGACCACAAAAGGAAGAGATGAAAGAGAAAAAGAAAAAGGATGCAAAAGCACTATTTCTAATCCAACAGGTAATGGATGAATCTATTTTTTCTAGAGTTTTAGTAGCGACGAGATCCAAGTCAGCATGGAAAATCTTGGAGACTACCTATAAAGGTAATACAAAGGTGAAAATAGCTAAATTGCTATCTCTTAGGAGAAATTTTTAAAATTTGCAAATGAATGATTCAGAGTCTATAAACCAGTTTATGGGTCAAGTATTGAATATTGTGAATCAAATTAGATCTAATGGAGAAACAATAACATATCAAAAGATCATAGAAAAAATACTTAGGAGTTTACCCAACAAATTTGATGCAATAGTTGTAGCTATTGAGGAAACCAAGGATTTGGAATAGTTATCAGTAGATGAATTAATGGGATCTTTGTTAACACATGAATGAATAATGAATATGAATAACAATACTTCTTTTGAGAATGCTTTCAAGTCTCAGGTATCATTTGGTAGAGGAAGAGGAAGAGGAAGGTCAAACTTCAGAGGAAGAGGCAAAGGCAGAAATGGAAGGAACAATCCAGAACAAGGTGAAAATAATAATCAAAACTACAACAATAGAGGACCTGGAAACAATCACTTCCAACAAAATTCACAAAGGTTTGATAAATCTAACATTCAATGTTATTACTAATATGGACATTATTCAAGTGAATGCAAAATAAAATAAGGAGATGTGGACAAGTAGAATGCTAATTACACAAATGAATCTAGTTCTAATTTTGGAAGCTTATTTCTCACTTTTCTTATTGCTCAAGAAAATACTAGAGATATTTGGTTCTTATATAGTGGATGCAGTAACCATATGACAAGGAATAAAGAATTCTTTGCAAGTCTTGATGATTCCGTAAAATGTGAAGTTAAATTAGGAAATGATAACAAAGTGGATGTAATGGGTAAAGGAGTAATAAATGTTTTGGCAAAAAATGGTGAAAGAAGGTTTATTCTTGATGTTTATTTTGTACTTGGACTAAAGCATAATCTTATGAGTGTTGGACAGTTAGTATAGAAAGGTTACAAAGTATCTTTTATGGATAATGTTTACACGATACTAGACAAATTTCCAAATGACAGGCTGATAGGAAAAGTGGAGATGACCAAGAATCAGATGTTCCCTCTTCGAATTCAGTGCACCCAAGGAGAAGAGGAAGCCCACTTCAAAACCATGCATCTAGACCAATCATGGCTATGGCATTTAAGGTATGGACATTTACATTTTGGAGATTTGAATTTGTTACAAAAGAAAAATATGGTGAAGGGATTACCACCAATAGAACAGCCAGGAAGTTCATGTGAAAATTGCATTCTGGCAAAACAGTATAGAGAGAGCTTTCCAGTAGGAGCTTGATATAGAGCAAAGGTAATATTGGAGCTAGTCCATAGTGATTTATGTGGACCAATGCAAATTCCATCATTTGGAGGTAGTTCTTATTTTCTAACCTTCATTGATGACTTTAGTAGAAAGACTTGGATATATTTTCTCAAAAATAAGTCTGAAGTCTTTGGAAAATTTAAAGAATTCAAGGCTATGGTTGAAAAGTAGAGTGGCCTTTAGATCAAGGTAATTAGATTAGATAGACGAGGTGAATATGTCTAATGAATTTCAAGATTTTTGCAGATATCATGGTATTAAAGGGCAACTAACTACAAGGTACACACCATAGTAGAATGGTGTAGCAGAAAGGAAAAATAGAACAATCATGGAAATGGCTAGAAGCATGTTGAAGGCCAAATATTTATCAAATAAATATTGGGTAGAAGCAGTAGCATGTGCAATATATATTCTAAATAGAAGCCCAACAAAGAGTGTTAGAGATCGAATTCCACAAGAAGCTTGGAGTGGTAAGAAGCATAGTGTACATCATTTCATAATTTTTGGTTGTATTGCATATTCTCTTATACCATCTAAATTGAGAAGAAAACTTGATGATAGAGGTGAGAAATGCATTTTTATTGGCTATAGTGAAGAATCAAAGGCTTATAAGTTGTATAACCCCATTTCAAAGAAAGTGATTACTAGCAGATATGTGGAATTTAAGGAAGAAGAAGCATGGGATGGTAGCATTGATAAAACCATCACAATTGGAGCACCAATTTCCCAAAATAAAGAAGAATCTGAATTAAAAAATTTGCAAGGTGATCAAGGTGATCAAAACTCTCCATAAGCAAGAACAAACACTCCAATAAGAACACCTACGAGCTTAGCACAAGGTGAATCATCTGGTCATGCATGTCGTCCTACATCCAATTCACAAGTAAGTGATGAATCAGAGCCAACTCTTGCCACTTTAAGATCAAGATTTAAAGGTAAGAAAATGAGAAAATTGAATGAGATTTATATCAAGAAGAAGAGAAGTTAGATTTATGTTCAAATTTCACTCTTTTATCTCATGATCCTATGTATTATGAAGAAGCAATTGATGAGGAACATTGAATAAAAGCAATGGATGAAGAGATGAATGCCATTGAAAGAAACCAAACATGGGATCTAATTAATCTACTTGAAAGTAAGGATTGCATAGGAGTCAAATGGTTTTATAAAACCAAATTTGATGCAGATGGAAAGGTTGAAAAGCACAAGGCAAGGGTAGTAGAAAAATGTTTTGCACAAGAACATGGAATTGATTATAATGAAACATTTGCTCCAGTTGCTAGACTTGATACTATTAGAATGGTTTTAGAAATAGTTACACAAAATAATTGGAATGTATATCAAATGGATGTCAAATCAGGTTTTTTGAATGATTTCCTAGATGAAGAAATGTATGTGAAACAACCACTAGGTTATGAAGTGCATGGACATGAAGAAAAAGTCTACATATTGAAGAAGGCCCTCCATGGTCTCAAGCAAGCACGGAGATCTTGGTATAGCAGGAATGATTCATACATGACAAATAATGGATTCAGTAGAAGAAATAGTTAGCCTACATTGTACACAAAAATAAACAAAGAAGGTTAGATTTTGATTGTGTGTTTGTATGTTGATGATTTGATTTTCACTAGAAATTTGTCTGTAGACACATTTAAATTAGAAATGAAGAAAGAATTTGAAATGATAGATTTGGGATTAAAAAAGTATTTTTTGGGTATAGAAGTTGTACAATCAGAGAAGGGAATTTTTATTTGTCAAACTAAATATGCAAAGGATGTGTTAAGGAGGTTTAAGATGCTGAATTATAAATCAGCACCTACACCAGTTGCTACAAGGACCAAAATTAGCAAAGATGACAAAGGGTCTAATGCTGATTCCACAACATTCAAAAGACTAGTTGGTAGTTTGATGTATCTTACAGCTACAAGACTAGATATCATGTATGGGGTCAGTTTAATCTGTAGATTCATGGAGTCACCAAAAGACTCACATTGGCAAGTTGGAAAGAGGATATTGAGATATGTGGCAGGAACAACAAAGTATGGAATTTTATATTCCAAAACTAATGATTTTGGTTTGATTGGTTATACTGATAGTGATTTTGCAGGTACCTTTGATGAATGGAAGAGTAGTTCTGGATATGCCTTTCTTTTTGGAACATGTGTGGTCACATGGGCATCCAAAAAATAACTTATAGTGACACTTTCATTAGCTGAATCAGAGTATGTAGCAGCCACATCGGCAGCATGTCAAGAAACTTGGATGAGGAGAGTATTGACAGATTTATTACAAGCACAGAAAGAGTCAACACCAATCTTTTGTGACAATAATTCAGTAATTACATTATCAAAAAATCATGTTTTTCACAAGAGGAGCAAGCACATTGATACAAGATTTCATTTTATCAGAGAGTTAGTGAACAATGGAGAAATACATTTAGAGTTATGTCGATCTAAAGACTAATTGGTAGATATATTCATAAAGGCATTAGCAAAGGAGACTTTTGATTATTTAAGACAAAATTTAGGCATTGTAAATGTTGAAGAAGTTAGTGGTACAAATTAAGGGGAAGTGTTAGAAATTGGAGATAATTTCTCCAAGTAGCTATTCACCTCCCTCATGCACATCATGCATGTAGTCTCAGTCTTCTCCCTTGCATGCATAACAACAGTTAAATTTTTGTTTATTCTTCAGTTTTAGCTCAGTCCACACTAGTTAATATTTAGTTTGTTTTTCAATTTGATTAGCTTAGAAAATCTATTTATGTAACCCATGGTCATAGTTTTTAATAAGGAGAGAAATATCAGATTAAAAAGAGATCCTTCTCTTGATTGCCGTCACAATTTGTGTTTGTATTTATCTTTATTTTTATGCAAATTTTTTGTCTTTACTCTATTTCTCCCACATGGTTCTGCATTTTTGTAAACCTTGTCATGTTGCACTTAGTCAAACTATAGTCAACTTTGATTTTTCCACATATATCTTTTTCATTATGCAGGATTCGGAGGTGTAAAAACAAATTGCAATTTTGATGTTTGCTTTTCATAAATGCATTCCTCGTGGACTTTTATGGTTCCATTTAAAAAAATCAAAACTACAATAAAAGTAGCGAGTCTGTCGGGCCTTATATGTCTCAAATGTAAATATCAAACTTTATTTTCATCCCGTACACCTTCATCAAAACTATCAAACACCTTTATCATTGGTCAAATTTGCATATTGACTCAAAAACCCTGCCTGCTCACGATGCATCCCTCTTTGAAAAAAAAAATATCTTTGTTTTATTCTCTTACCATTCTCATGTGAAGGTTCCATTGGCATGGGGATTTTATGGTGTGGACACTTTTCTACCACGTATGTCCATGTGGGCAATGGTTTGAGAGCGTGGTTTTATATTTAGCTATTTTATTCTCCTTGAAGCCATGTAAGCACAAAAACATGCATGCCATTTCTACCCAATAACACTTAAAACTTTGTTGCATTTATTTAAGTTCAACCTTCGTCATGTGGACTTTGTATTATATTTGTTAGATTTGATGTTACTTACATGTAACTCTCACCTCCCACGTTACACACATCCTCTCCACTTGGAAGAGGATTATAGATAAATGATGTACATGTTGAAGCTTGCCTTAGTAAATTTTTTTCACTCTTATCTCTTTATGAAGAGATCTCCTCTGTCATTCTTCTACTCTCAATATAACACTCTTGTTGATATGATCTTGTTGTTGCATTCTTATTACTCACTTGGCCTAAAGTTAATTTCTATAACCTGGCAATAGATTAATTCCACAATAAATTCACAAACATAAATCTGATTTATAAAGATTAATACAACTGGGTTAATTAACAACTAATAACAGTGGAAGCAAAAATAACAATAAGCCAATACAACAAAAAAAAAGAAAATAACATAGATATACCCAGGAAACCCCAATGCGGGGAAAAACCTGCAAATGTTGGATCTTCTATTCAGCCTAACAACAAACTTCTCTTTTACAAGAATACAATGTATGAGTTTGCTACAACAATCTTACTTTTATAGAGAGCCTAGCTACTTTACTTAGTGTGCAAGAAAAATAAGATTTCCTTAGCATGCAAGAAAAAGAAGCATTCCTTAGCATGCAAGAAAAAGAAGTTTTCCTTGCTTTCTTTGGCTTTTCTATTTTTACACATAAAATCACACTAGGATTTATCTCATCCTTACAAACTCAGAAACATTCTAGAAACTACTGTTGCTGAAAATCTAATTTGAATTGTTTTAAAGCATATCTAATCTTGAGTTGCTTTAAAACAATTCCACATTCCACCTTTCGAGCTACAAAAATAAACAATCCCTCTTAGCAAGGAAGGTGTTTTGTACCACACCCAACTTGTCCCTGAAGAACTCAAACTTTCTCTTCATCAAGGCCTTTGTCAGGATATCTGCAATTTGTTCATCTATAGGAATGTAATTGAGCTTCACTGTCCCCTTCTCCACATAATCTCTGATGAAGTGATACTTGATCTCAATGTGCTTTGACTTGTCATGAAACACTGGATTCTTAGAGAGTTTGATACAACTCTGATTATCACAATAAATGACTTTAGGATCCAGCTCCTGTTGAAGAGCCCAGCTAGAAGTTTCTAAAGCCAGATAGTCTCACATGTAGCCATATTGGCTGCCATATACTCAACCTCTAAAGAACTTAGTGCAACTGACTTCTGTTTCCTACTGTACCAAGAGACTGCTCTTGATCCCAAACTGAAATTACACCATGAAGTGCTCTTTCGATCAGCTGTATTGCCTACCCAATCTGCATCAGTAAACCCCTCGAGCTTCACTCCATCCTGCTGAACATACTTCAGCCCATAATCAACTATGCCTTGGAGATATCTCAAAACATGCTTCGCAGCTATCTAATGAACACATTTAGGTTTCACCATAAATTGACTGAGTGAGTTCACTACAAAACAAATGTCTGGCCTGGTGTTGACCAGATACATAAGAGAGCCTATCAACTATCTGTATAAATTAGGGTCTACTACCTCTGATCTAGAAGCATCAATCTTCTTCCAGTTAGTCACAAGTGGCGTTGACATAGGCTTACAGTTTTCCATCCGAAATCACTTCAAGATATCAATTAAGTACTTCCCTTATCCAAGGAATATTTCTCCCTCTTTCTGCCACACCTCCAATCCTAGAAAGTAGTGCATCAACCCCAAGTCCTTCATCTCAAACTCTCCTGCAAGATCTCACTTGAAGTGTGCTATGAGCTCCTCTGACCATATGAGAAATAGGTTGTCAACATATAACAACAATATGAGAAGTTTACCCTTCACTTGAACATAGTACAAGTTTTAATCTAACTCGCTCTTGATGAATCCCATACTCTGCAACTATCAATACGTGAATACCATGCCCTAGGAGCCTGCTTGAGTCCATACAGTGCTATTTTCAATCTGCATACATGAGAATCCCTCTCATGTGCTTCAAACCCTTCTGGTTGCTCTATGTAAATATCTTCCTCAATAACCTCGTTGAGGAAGGCCATCTTTACATCCATCTAATGAATCCTCCAACCCATCTGTGCTACTATAGAAATGATAGATCTTATGGATGAGTACCTAGCTACTGGAGCAAAAGTCTCATCATAGTCGACTCCTTCCTTCTGTGAAAACCCCTTAGCCACAAATCGAGCTTTGAACTTTTCCACACTACCATCTGCAGCATGCTTAATCTTATACAACCATCTTGAGCCCACCACAAACTTATCTTCTGGTCTTGGTACTACCTCCCACACACTTTTCTTCATGATGGAAGAATACCCTTCCACCATGGCATCTCTCCATACTTGGTGCTTGGATGCCTCCTGAAAGCTGGAAGGCTCTACTCCAATTAATTCACTCATAAGTGCAACATAATCTGAATAATGTTTGGGATCCCTTCTTTGTCTGACTAAATCTTGAGGATCACCTACATATTCTTGAGCCTCTCTTAATGTTTTCTCAACTGCCCTATTTCTCCTCTTCTCACTAATAGGAATCTAAGGCTGAGGAATTATTTGTTCCTCTATCTGATCATCCTGCTTGTTCTGCTCTCCAGCTTGCATGACTAAAGCTAGAGGAATTTGTGCTAGCTTAACTGTGGATGTTTTTTCCTCCTCATTCATCAAGTTACTTGAATTTTGAAGAGCCCTCTCTTCCTCAAACTTCACATCTCTACAAACCATTATTTTCCTGAGAGCAGGAATATAAACCCGATAAGCCTTAGAATTTTCAATGTACCCAACAAGGATACCCTTCTCTACAGTAGGTTCCAACTTGGTTCTCTTCTCATCAGGAATGTGACAATACACAAGACATCCAAAGATGCGAATGTGCCCCAAATTTGGTTTCTTACCAGTGAACGCCTCTTCTGGAGTCAATTTACCCAACACTTTGTGAGGGCTCCTATTCTACAAATACAAAGCTGTGTTGCAAGCTTCTTCCCATAAGAACCAAGGTAGATCCTGATCATGAAGCATGGCCTTGGCTACTCCAATGATAGCTCTATTCTTTCATTCAACAACCCCATTCTGTTGAGGGTTGTATGGAACTATCAACTCTTTCTTGATACCTTCCTGAGCACAAAAATCTTTGAAGGCATTCGAGGTATACTCACCTCCATTATCAGACCTTAGTATCTTGATCTTCTTCCCAGTTTGGTTCTCCATGAGAGCCTTAAACTCTTTGAACCTACTGAAGACCTCATCTTTATTCTTCATGAAATATATCCACGTCTTCCTGGAGAAATCATCAATGAAGGTAATATAATACTCATATCTATTTAAGGATGTTAGTGACATAGGTCCACACACATCTGAGTGTATGAGAACCAAAATCCCTTCGGATCTAGTGTCACTGCTTGGAAAATTGGTTTTGGCATATTTCCCAAGAGCACGACCCTTGCACACATCATGTTGTTTTGTCTTTATCTCAGGCAGCCCTATCACTATTTCCTTACAAATATTAAGTGCTCCATGGTGAAGGTGAGCCATCCTCCTGTGCCAAAATTCTCCTATCCCTTTACAACTACTAACCAACGCATGTGCTGGCTCAAACTGTAACCAAAACAAGTTGCCATGCTTGACACCAATCACTTTTGCAATCTTGGAATCTTTGGGATGAATATAGACTTTTACCCTCTCAAAGGTAACAATGTAACCCTTATTTTCCAAAGCAGAAACTAAGAATAAATTCTTTGTCATGCCAGGGACATACAACACATCCTTCAGCAACAAAGGTTTGCCAGACACCCTTTGAAACTTGATGGTGCCAATACTAGTTGCATGGTACTTGGCATTATCTTTGAGCTCAATATAGAAATCCAGCTTCTTCTCCTCCAACTTGGTGAAACATTCTTTGACTCTCGTCATGTGGTGAGAAGCCCCATTGTCAATATACCATACTCTGTTGGCACTTGAACTTGAGAGACAGGCAATGAGTGAAAACTCATTCTCAAATTTTGATGCAAACTCGTCCACCTCTGCTATAGCAGCAAATTGCTTCTTTTGCTTGTCCTTATTTTTCTTATTCGGACATTGACTAGCATAGTGACCCATCTGATGGCAGCAAAAACATTTAATCTTGCTCAGATCTTTCTTCTTCCCACTCTTGGAAGAAGAACCTTTAGATTTCTCTTTATTGGACTTCTTCTTACCCTTGCTTGCAAGAGCAAGATTTTCTTCATCTTGACCCTTCTTTGTCTGATCTCCCTGATGAGCACCTTCACGGATCTCCTCCTGAACAAAATCATCCCAAATTCTTTCCCAATCAGGTAACCAATCTCTACCAAGAACACACTTGACAAACACTTCCCAGTGCTTTGAAAAACCATTCAAGGCTATACGCACCAACTCATCTTCTATAATCATCTCTCCAACAGAAGCAAGCTCATCCCTGACCTGTGTCACCTTGGACAAGTAAGAGGTCACACTCTCACCTTTGGACATCTTGGTATTATGCAATTTGTCCTTGAGCATCATCTTACGACTCTGATAGTCGCTCTGATAAAGTTTTGTGAGCGAATCCCACATCTCTTTGGCAGTGTCTTTCCCCGATAAATGAGGAATTAAATGATCTCTTACTCCATCCAGGATAATCCTCTGAGCCTTGGCCTCTTTAACTTCATGTGAATCTAAGGCAACATGATCATTTGTTGGTGGAGTCACTTCTGTGCTAGCATAGATCCATAGCCTGTTCTCCTTGAGAACAGATGTAATCCGAACCTTCCATTGCAAGAAGTTAGACACACCCTCGAGCTTGTCATCGTATCGAACATTGGTTGCCATAGCCACAAAAAGAACTGACGATGAAAGATCTGATTTTTTTTCTTCAAATTTATGATACAAATCTTGGCTTCGTATTCAGAGTTTAGAGCTCTGATACCATGTTAATTTCTATAACCCAGCAACAGATTAATTCCACAATAAATTCACAGACATAAATCTAATTTATAACGATTAATACAACTGGGTTAATTAACAACTAATAACAGCGGAAGCAATAATAACAATAAGCCAATACAAAAAAAAAAGACAATAACACAGATATACCCAAGAAACCCCAATGCGGGAAAAAACCTACAAATGTTGGATCTTCTATTCAGCCTAACAACAAACTTCTCTTTTGCAAGAATACAATGCATGAGTTTGCTACAACAATCTTACTTTTATAGAGAGCCTAGTTGCTTTACTTAGCGTGCAAGAAAAATAAGCTTTCCTTAGCATGCAAGAAAAAGAAGCTTTCCTTAGCATGCAAAAAAAAGAAGCTTTCCTTGCTTTCTTTGGCTTTTCTATTTTTACACATAAAATCACACTAGGTTTTATCTCATCCTTACAAACTCAGAAACATTTTAGAAACTACTGTTGCTGAAAATCCAACTCGAATTGTTTTAAAGCATATCTAATCTTGAGTTGCTTCAAAACAATTCCACGTTCCATCTTTCGAGCTACAAAAATCAACACTGTTGTTGTTGCATTCTTATTACTCACTTGGCCTAAAGCCATTACTCTCCAAGCTGATTCATGTTATTGTATTTGGAGATTATTTGTACAATATTTTAATACTAGTATGGGTTTTTTTACTTTTTGAGAGTTTTCCCATTTATCAACTTTTTTTCAATTTTATACTTTATTTTTGCTTCAAGGTAACATTGTTCTTCGAGTTTTATTATTCGACATTTAATTCAAATATTTGACGATATTTCTTTCATAGTATCAGAGCTATAGATTTTCTAACGTTGATATATAGATTCACAAACATTTTTGGATAAAATTTCAATTTTTTTTTCAAATTGTTATCTACATTTTAACAAAACACTTATCATTTCTCAGGGTATTTGTCTTCTAACCTTATTTTATAGGTTGCTTACAAAGAAATTTCTGACCTATTTTTTTCAATTGCATTCATTTATTTATGACAGCTTAATAATATTTTTGTGGCTATATTAGCATTTATCATATTTTTTTCCTTCGCTGTATTGAATTCATTTGTTTGTTTTCGAGTCATGTTACATTGGTCCTTAACATTCTTCTATATTTTTTAGCTTTACGTTTTTAGCTATCTTACTTTGTATTTTTGCTCTCCTTTGGCATAACGTGGTAATATAATAAATTCTACGTACATTCTCTTTTCTACCACGCAAAAGTTGTCTCCGACACCTTGCGACGTATGTCTTTTTTCGTTTCTGATATCATTCTGTATTTTTCTGTCTAATCAAATCTTGACGCTTTTCTTCATCTCGTGTCCTTTCTCTCCTACTTTTTCCTATTATCTAGCCTTGCCTTCTCTCTACCCTTCTTTTTCTCCAAGGCCTTTTTTTTACATTTTCTGCATGTGTTTTATGATTTTCTAATGCCTTTACTAATCATTATCGGTGGTATTTTTAAGCGTGGCTATCTTTTTTTGGCTTTGCTTCGTGCTTTAACTGCTCTTGCGTTGGCTTATTTTTATTCTGGTTTCTACTTTTTTTAATACCTTCCTAAGGTATCGTAATTTTTTTAATAGTGTGACATTTAATATTTACCGTTTAGATCTTAAAACGTCCTTTCGTTTTTGTATATCATTTTTTTTTGTGGTAATATATTCCATTATGATATCTGGCATTATCCGATTTATTACTTCCAATGTGACGTCCACTTTGAGTCAGGTGGTTGTCTACACTCTTGGGCAGATTCTTTTTATGTTCACAACACATTCTTTAACTTTTTTTAAGTACTTTTCATCGTGGTATTTGTAAGATGTTTTTCACTTAATTAAAAAAAAAAAAAAGGAATCTAATCAAGTATTTTGTCCATTTACCTCATAATGGCATGTTGTTTCTCTTTTGAAATGCATCGCTAAGGTCATGATTAATGAGGAATCGTCTTTGGCATGATAAGTGAATTTTGACGTTTCACATTTTCCTTAAATACCTTTTATTGTTATCTTTTATCATATCATGATAATCTAGTTTGCCTTTAGTAAAAGCTTTTCAACTTTGTTTGACAAATTATTTATTCAAATCCAAAACGAAACAATTTAAAATCTTTTATTATCTTTCAAGATATTAAAGGCATTTCATAAACCTTTCAATCATACTTTAGCCATGAGAAAAGGATTTTTTTTTTAATATGTCAAAACTTTTTGTTTTAATATATATTTTTCTCAAATCCTAAACCAAAAAGGGGGTATTTCATTTATTTTCTCAAACTAAACTTTCTTTCCCCCCTTGAAATCTAAGTTATTGTATTTTTCATATTTTATCATAAATTTCAAACAAATGGGTTTATTTTATATTTAAAAGTATGTTTAATGGGATTTTCAACGTAACACTTAAATATCAGTTGATAATTTTTATTATATCTCTTATTTATATTAAAAACTACTTTAAAATGACGTGGAGGTATAAATATGATGATATCTTTATTAATGTTTTAAGATAAAAAATTATTGAAAAAGATAATGAAATTATTTTTTTTAAATATCAATTTTAATGTAAAACTCAGACCATTATTTTATTGTAAAGTTTATAAAATGAAAAACTAAGTAAAATGCAAGTTGTAGTTGACTCTTTAACTAATCAAATTACATCTTTTTAAAATACACAAATATACGATGTTACTTCTTCACCTTCTAAATAAAGTATTTCTACACTACATGACATTTCTAATCCCACCTTAAAAATAATGAAATCTATGGGACATGTTAGTGGTAGGCTTGGTAAACATGAAAATATCATTTCAGAACCTATTTTACTTAAATCTAATACACATTTATAAGTCTTGGTTTTAATGTTTCACATACCTTTAATAAAAATTTGGTATTTTATTGTCCTATACATCGACGGACATATAATAAAACTTATTTTGATTAAACACTAATTATATTTCTCATGTTTTGGTCAAAAAAGATAAACCTTATCTGCATTGTTGAGAAAATAGCGATCGAATATCTAAATTTTATAAATTGCACCCATTTAATTATTATGGTAAATCCACACATGACACTTTACATTATTAAAAAATGACTAAATCTCCTATCTCCAATGGAAACTCTGTTTGAATTCTTAAAATTTATCAATCTTCTTGAAAATTTTATGTGTTTATATGTGATGCTTCCTCAATTTGCCTACTTATAGATCTACTTTTATTACTTTATTTATGTAAATAATTTTTTTGATATATCTATTATTTAATTTAAAATAATGGTGTAAACATTTTTTTAACATATTTATGGATCATTACTCCTTATTGGTCTTTGTTCCATTGCCAATGAACCACATTATCTAAATATGATTATTGAAGATTCTTGGTGATCACAACTTATTCATTGAAATTTTCGGCAACACCTTTTATTTATTCTCTAAACTATTGTAATTTATATGGAAGGAAGTTTCTCTTAATGGGGAGTATTATGTAATTTCAATTTCCTTCCTTGTTTGTAAAAAAATATTTGCACTTTTGTAAACCTAAATCAAATTTAATGGAGAGTGAACTGGATAATTAAACTTATTTGAGTCATTTCCTATAAGTTTATAGGCTTATCATAAAGCTTATGTGTGTAATTATTGTATTAAAAATTTCCCTTTATTTTAGCCTTTTGAGGTGTCACTCACCTCTCTGATCTACATGTTTTATTTGGAGTTACTTAGATGTAGCTCCTCTCCCCTCACATGTCATATATCTTACACACTTGTAATAGGATTAGGCACACATGGAACACATGTTAAATTTTGCATTAGTAACTCCTTTTCACTCTTAGCACTTTATAAAGAGATATCATCTTATTTTCTTCTACTCTCATTACACCACTCTTGTTGATTTAGTCTTTCTCTTACATTATTATTTTTCTCATAGCCTAAGGTCATTCTTCTCCTAGCTTGTTCAGGTTATATTATTTGAAGATTCTTTTTAAAAACTTTTGATATTAGTGTGGGTTTTTCGCCATTTGATAGTTCTCCCAATTATCCTATTTTCCTCAATATTATGGTTTATTTTAACTTAAAGGTAACATTGTTATTTAAGTTTTATTTTTTAAATTTAAAATATTATTTTTTGTATATTTTTTCACCTTTCCCTGTTCCTTAGGATTTTTAAATTTTGAGGGTTGTGCCTTTTTTTTTGAAAAAAAAAAACAATTTGAGGGTTGTGCCTTTTTTCTTTTATTTTAAAAAATTGAGGGTTGTCCCTATTTATTCATTGATAAAGGGTTGTGCCTTTTTTTTTAATTTTTTTTTTTTTTTTGAGGGTTGTGCCTATTTATTCATTGATAAAGGGTTGTGCCTTTTTTTTTAAAAAAAATTGAGGGTTGTGCCTATTTATCAAGGCAACTAGGGAATGCCTTGTTTGTTGATGGATGCACACCAATTCATATTTGTTCCTTTTGGTGTATCTATGGTTTCCTTTGGTGATTATATTTTATCCTTGGTGGATCTTTGCTACGGTTGGTGCTTTCATAGATGTTGTCTCAGTGTTATTAACTCAAACTTTCTTTTGGGATGGTGTAGGCCATGGAGCATAGCTCTTATGTAGGATTTTGTAAGGGTGTTCTTTGCTATCTCAGTTTTCTATAATTTATTTTGAGAAGGTATTTTAGCTTGTTTATTGTTAGATACTGATATATATATGTCTATCCTTTGTTTGGTTCTAGTGGAATTGTGCAGCCTTTGATCATCATCCCAAATTAGGTTGTGATTGCATATTTTTTTATTGGTTTTAGTGGTTAGCTTTTTGTTGGTTTTTGTTCTTGGGGTATATGACTTGGTTGGTTTTTGGTGTAATTAGTCTAGGTATCCAACCTGTTGGTTTTTTTTTGTCCTCGTTGGCTTTATGCCTTGTTATGTGTTTTTATGACAATCCAAACTTATTTTTTATGATCTCTTTTGAATTTATTTTATGGACAAGATTCCCACCAACCTTGATATTTAAAAAAATATATACATGTGAAGATAATAAATGGTTTGGCCAACACTATGAATTGTCCAGTTAAAAAATATATATAAATTAGGGTTTATTTTATATAAATCTATTTCTTTTTATTTATAAACATATATTTTCTATAAAAATTAAAGATTGATTTTTTAAAAGATTATTCGTAATACTTTATTTTTTTAAATAAAAATAAAAATAAATTCTTTTTTTTTTTTAAATAAATTTTAATATTTAATTATATTATTTAAAGTGTTAAAATATAACAACATTAAGAAAGATAAAGTTTATAAAATTAAAAAAGGAAATAGTTGTAATATTATTAGGATGAATCCTAGTGATTATAATCCACTTCTTTTCACTCTTTAACTCCTACTTTTCGCTCTTTAACTACTTATTCCACACAAAAAAATGTTTTAGTCCCAATGATACCTTTTAAATCATTTTTTTTAAATTAATATATAAAATTATTATTAATATGTTTTAAAACAAATAATATAATCGCTAGTCACCCATAATATACAACACTATTTTTCAATTTAAATTCAAGACGATTTTTTTTAAATTCGAAACGAAGTTTGATAAATAGAATGCATTAAACAAGAATTTTAACAGAAGAACAATGGAAAACATTAGAGAAAGTTTGATGTATTGTGAGTTTCGCTTCTTTAATCTCATGTGCGTCCCGCTCACTTTACCTATTTGAAAAGGATATTTTATTTATTTGTATCTCATACCTCTCACTTGTACGAAGTAGCTCCACGTTTGTTTTCCATTCCCCTAGGTTGCTTTTAAAACAGTCTTTCATCCGTGTCTTCTAAATATTATGATGATGCTTTTGGTGTATGATATTATTTCAGGTTGATGGTGTGACTTAGTTTATATCATATTTTAAGAAGTACGCCTCTTAAGACAATTTGGAGTGGACATTCTTTTATAATTTCCTATAATACGGAACTGCTCTACATTATTGGAGGGTAAAATAGTGAAACAATGCGTAAACTAAGATAATAGACTCTATACATGCACTGAAAATATAGATATATTATTTTAAACTTAAATCTAATAATAAAACATTATAGATATCTCTTTTTCTATTTCTATCATTGAAAGTATGTCAAAGATCCATACATTTACATATTAAAAGTTATCTATATTTATGTTATATTTCTCTTGTATAATTCTTAGGCGCCTTTGTGTTTCTCGTGTGCAATTCCTTACTAAGAATCATAACATGGTAAATATAAGATTATAACGGAATATTTTGAAGTGTTGCATGTGTAGCATATAAGGATGGCAAAATGCGGAATGTATTAGTGGACTGATGACAATGTTGATGACCAACAGCTATTAGAGGACAATGAATGTGGATGGTCATATATTACATGTGAATCAGGAAGACGAGTTAACATTTCCCATCATAATTTTGGATGATCGGTTTCAGTTGTTGAAATCATTAGGCAACAGAGTCATGAGATTCTTAATAAAATAAGGAAGTTGTTTTGATGGTACTGATGCAATTCGGTTAGCTGAAAAAACTTTTCATGGATTATTTTTCTTTGAGACCATCCCAGCTATAGTAAGAATATGTACATTAGTAGTGAAACTGTAGTTCAAGTTCTTCACATCAAATTTTAAAACGAATCAATCTCGCCATGAGCTTATTTTGTTAAGCATAGATGCTTAATTTGTTTAGCCCACTTCTTGTTTTCAAGTGTTCATCAAAGGTCAAGTGTCCTATTAATTGGGTCTTTAATAGCCTTTGGTCTATCAAAATCCAAATTGAATTCATGTATGAGCACTTTAAGAACCTTGTTCTAATTGCTCTAGATTAGGCCCTTTGATTTAAATTCAAATTTGGCGGGAGCAAATTTACGCAGGAATGCTTTAGAAGGAAAATGCCATGGACTTAGTTTAATTTTTATACTAAGTTTTGGTCGTGTTTGTTAATACGACCAAACCTTTGTCAAAAAATTCATAGTTGGTCCCTCTCATGTCACGTAGCTCTTGGTCCCTTTTATCTATTTACATCATCTAGCTAACACTTGGTCCCTTTGTTAAAAACATAGCTTAAACTCTTAGAGCTTCTATCGTATTTATTAATGCCCCAAAAGCTAAGGCTATGGCTTTATAATAATTCTTTATTGCTCGAGCTCTAGCTTAATTGTTTTTCATGTTAATTTTGAGCCAATCATAATTGACCTTGCAGATCACAATCCAATGATGCGCATTCACCCAAGTAGAGATGATCAAATGGTTTGTCAGCAACGTTGAAATGTCAAAAGTTCCAAAAGATCCACAAGAGTGACAAGTGTCACCATCTCAATGGGCTGCCTAAGATCCATGGTGCGAGATGAAGGTGGAATTTTCAATAGAGCTCAAAACAAATACAAAGGTGACAAGTGCCAAACTCGTGGTGTACAATTAAAGCTCAAGCATGTTCCTATCAATTAATGGTACAAAGAAGATCATATAGATTCTGATCGATGATGAGCAATGGATCAAGATTTCAATGAAGCCCATGTATGAGTAAGGTGGTGACAACTATTACCACTATGAGATCTTGGTAAGAAGATCGAATGGAGCATGTTCACTGGGCCAAACGAGATCTGATGATGCAAGATTGATATGAACTTTTCAACAAAGTTTGGATGAACGTGGTGGTGACAAGTTTCAAAACCCCAAGAAATATTTCAAGATAGCCAATGGTGGGATGAGCTTTGGATCTAGATCAACAATCTATGGTGATCCATGTAGAGATAATTGGATAGCCTAAAATGAAAGAAAAAATTTCAAAGGGTAATAGTAATTTTTTAAAAAAAAGACATTGATGAACATAAGTGACATAACATTGCTGCATAGGTAGACAACTGACATTTAATATTCCTATGTAAAGGGATATGCATCTTATAGAGCACGTGGCTTGTAGGTAAGTTACAGTTGAACAAGGTCAATGGTCAACATTCAGTCCTGGGTTTAAATGATCAATGAAGCACATTTGATCCAAGAAAATGAGATCAACACTGCTAGTTAAAGGTGGCTATTTCAATAGAGCTCAAGATGGATGTAGAAAGGACACATCTAGATTGGAGCTAAGTAAGTGGCTTAATCACTTTTAAACCCCATGAATATCTAGATGGATCTAATGTGGTGTGTCATATGTCAATATGTGGTAACATTTGGCTTAAGAGTTTAAATTGATGGCTCTTACATGGACAAGTGAGAATTCAAAGAATAGAAGGTCTATGGGCCATTCTAGATCATATTTGAGACAAAAACGATTTTATACCTCTACCATAACTACATCATCTCAACAGCATCATTTAAAGAGCAAGTTATTTCTTGGCATGCAAAAGAGGAAGGGGAGCTATCCAAAAGGTTCTAGCTATGCAAGCAAGTGGTCAAAGCCATTTTCAGGTAGTTATATATGAGAAAAAAGTTTGTTCAACATTCACCATAGATTGTCACCTTTTAGATCATGAAAAAAAGAATCTCTAGTCTAGAAATCAAAGTGGTTTATTCCAAATCTTCATCATTCCTTGTAGAGATAGTTAGAGCAATGATTTTTATTTTTATTTTTTAATAAATGGATGAAGATTTTAGGTGTGTAAGGGAATATTTTCCAAGTGGGAGAATATTGATGGATTTTGAAGGGTTGCTTTACAATTTTGTGAATTGTAACCCACAGTCCCAAATTTGAACATGGTGTAGAATATAAAAATAGAGGGATTCTCCACTATTATCAAGGTTATTGTTGGTTGTTCATTTTTTATAAGTCTAGGTTCTAGAATTATTTTTGGATCAACTACTATGTTCAGATCTTATCTCCCTTAATAAAGTGGTTTCATGTGTACAAACATTAGCATGCTTTGAAAGCATGTTTATGTCTCCCTTGTCAAAAGAGCAAACTTGCAATGCTTGTCCCCATGGAAACATTATAAAAATTTGATGTATGTAATATTTTCTTGCAATGTTAATGGAAAATATTTATGGTTCTTACTATTTCCTTTTGATGAAGTACATCATTGTGTTTTGAAAATATTGTTGACTAGCTATTTATCTCCATGCTTACTACTAGTTTTCATTTTAATCATAAATTTGAATTACAAAACCCTTTCTACATTACTTTAGAATATGTTATTGAATAACTTGTTAGGGCACCCTAGTTTTATGGATTCACTGGGAAAGAGTATGTGAGATTCTAGTTTCAATATATGTTTCTAGGGTTTCAGAATCATTAAGTATTTGTATTTCAATGGAACCGATGACTAAAAATTACTCCCGATAGTCACCACTAGATTACATTTGATCTTTTATGCATCTTTGTAAATAATAATGTCATGAGTATTATAAGATACCCTATGATTTGAAAACTTGCAGCACACCACACCCTCTCTTATAATTATCTAATTGTCTTATCCTATCCTACCCCACATATAATACACCCTTTGCATACTATAAGTATTACTTGCCTTGTAAATGCATAAAATCTTGCCTATATAACATGTGTTTGTATCTTGTATTTTGAATCATAGTGCTACAATTTTCCATTTAACCCTGGTTGCTGAAGATTTTGTAGAATGAAAATTGCAGTCATATACCCATATATTTTTAGTAGCTTGTATGTGATATAGATCATTTGTTCATTCTGTGTGACAACCCTCCCTAGGTGGATTAAATGAGTTTGGTTGTGCTCTGGTAACATTTGTGTTCCCTTGTGCCAATAATCCCTATCAAGGTTGAATTGCATAATCTCTCTATGTGACCAAGCTACCCCATAGGTCATCTCACCTTTGTTCAGGTAGAGCTAGAGGTAGCACGAAGGTTACTATACCCTTTGTCAGTGTCTCTCAGTCATTTTCTCCATTTGGTCTATTTAATATGTCAAACCCTCCCATAACTAAAATGATATACTACCAGGTTTTTTTTATCTTTGTTTTCCATTTTTTTCAAGTGTGAAAGGTTGAGTGTATGTGGTGTATAATTGAGAACCAACATATTATTGGCATTGTTTCAGGGATTATATTGAAGTCCTAGTCACTTGTGTTATTGGGGGCTCTTACATAAAATTATAAGTATTTATTGTTATGATGTTCTCTACTATTATTTTCTACATTTAGACTATCTTGAATGTCAACACCATATCATTCCACTAGGGATGTGCCAAGAATTGGGATATTTGACATTTGACTTATATTGAGTTTATTGCAAAGAACTATTAAAATAACATGTTAAAGGGTGTTTTCTCCCATTTTGAACATATACTAAAAATTTTAGTGTCTTTGCCTTTTATCTCATCATTAATTCAACAAGTATGTTTTTAGCATGTATTATAATCAGTGTATTAACTATTATATTCTAGAATTATGATTCTAGTAGCAACTCTAACTATATTATCTAGTTTCAATGAAGATTGGTGCATATTTTGAATATCTTAATTTTTAGCTTTGAGTCTTTTCTTAATTGCAAAACTGGAAGGACTGAGAACATCCTTCAAAGGTGACCCATCCAAAAAACTTATCTCACCCCTATGTATTCATCAAACAAGAGGGAGATAGGTTTAGAGGCCTATTAAAGGGTAAGGTTTAGTTGCTAAACAATGTCATGACTACCAATATTCTAATAATCTTTAATTTTTTGTTTAACTTCCCATTGTTGAGGACTTTCATAGCTCTTTTAGTCATTCCAAAACTCATAGTCTTATCTATTAGCCATCTCGTTCTAAACTAGTTGAATCTCTTCCCAAATTTGATCCTACAAATCTCCCTCATTCACACCATCACATCCCTTTATTAGTTATTCTTGAACCTTCAATTGAATCAATCATGAGGCATGGTGACCCAGATGAGAATGAACATCTTGCATTCTACTTTCCCAAATTTAGGCATATAAATTTTGATGACATGGAAGGTTATCTTAATGAAGTCCCAAATGAAGTAAAAAAAAGTATTCCAAAGTTTCAAGGGAATAATGTAGTGAGTGGTGATCAACACTTGAGGGATTTTCATTAAATTATTGAATATTATGACTTTGACCATGAGGATGTCTGAATTAAGTTATTTATATACACACTAGTGGGGGATGATTGAGAATGGTTCAATTTTCTTTCTTGTGGATGCATTGATTTGTGGAGAGAAATGAAGAATGTTTTAAGAATTTAGTATGTTGAAAGAGTTGGTTGAAGATTTTTTTTAGCTAAGTTTGAAAACATCAAGAATCCCAATGAGTATGTGCAAGACTTCAACATATGGTTCAACAAAGCTATGATGTGGCTTCCTAAGAGTATAAGGACTACTGATATAATATGCTTGATAAATTACTATGATACCTTTGATAAGAAGTCTACGTACTACATGCATGACAAGGTTCCTATGAATGTAAGGTTGGTATTCAATATGGCCATACAATTTGAGAAAAGCATAAAGGTTATGGGAAAGTCCATAAACAAGCAGGCTAATGTGAAGTTACTCAATCGTAAAAAAATCAATTCACTAAGAATGCCAATGTTGAGGAGATAGTTAAGATTCTAGTATCCATTGTCAAAGAGATGTCATACAAACTTACAAGGGATAATAAGGGGATCCCTCATGTGTATACTAGTGAAGAGAGAGCTCCAAATCTGAATCAAGCACAAAGGGGGTCTACTTTTAATAATCAAGATAATGATAAAGTGAAGAGGCATGCACACGATGAAAGAATAGATAGACATCAAAATAGAGGGGCTATGAAAGAAGTGTCTGATCCATTAGATGCCAAAGTGTATGTGATAGGTTATGAAATTAATGTTGAGTGGTGTGACAAGTGCTTCCTTTTACATCTTCCATGTGATATAGGTTAAATGATTGATAAAGATGCAAATGAACCTAAGTCTACATCATCTAGTGATGAGATTATGATGTTTAATTTTTAATTTCCTTGAAAAATGATATCTGCCTCCACAAAATTGATGAGTGTTGTTATTATTGATCAGTTTCAGAGTGTGGTACAAAAGGTATGTGTCCAAACTATTAAATTTGTTTGTGAGGTTAATATGGCACAAGAATTTAAATTACCTATTCATGATTTTAAAATTTTAAAATTAATGATGATTAAAAAAATATGATGGGATAATTCCATCAGTTGAGGATAGGTAGCTACTAATTAATGCAATAATTTCACAAGATAAGGAATACAACTTGAGAAGTGGACAACCAGTTATTTATTCTCATAATACTACCCCTAAAAATCTAAGGGTAGGGGATGTAAACAAGGTAGTTGAGAAATCTATGGCAATTCCTAATACTTCCAAACTAGTACCCATTTCCCAAGTTGCTAAGCCTAGAGGAGCTCTCACTAAAAATAAATTACCCTTGATATCTAGTATTCCTAAGTGCATGAATGATGCTAAATAAAATCCACCTTTAAAGACTAATGTTAGGAATGAAAATACACCCAAACCTATTCCACTTTATACCTTGAGTGATTCTTTTATAGTTGAAGGTGTTGTTACCCTTCCACCAAATACTCTCCTTCCTTACTATAGCATATGTGATATGGCTCAAGTGTTGAGCCAACTAAAAATCATTGTGCCACTTGTTGAATTATTAAGAGTACCTAAGCACAGGAAAAGGGATTTTGAATACTTCAAATTTGGTGAGAATTCAGCTTCAAATGAAATTGATTTACTCTAAAAACCCTCAAAAATGATGAAGACATTGAAGAGGTTATTGAATCCACCCTACAAGTCTATTTGGGGACTACATTAGTAGATAATTTCTTATTAAATCTGAAGAGGTTATTGAATCTAAATAGGTTGTTGAAACACATATTGATCAATGGTATTGTTTTCCACAATTAGATGATTGATTCTGATTCTTATTATAGCATAATGCCCTTGGGTGTCTTAAATGAGCCTGAAGTTAAGATTAAATCAGCCTATGGCAAGTGTTATGTTGTGGACTCATGAGAATTTTTAGTTTTTGGACAAGTCAAGGGGATGTTATTGTGGTTGGCAGTGCATCCAAGTAATTATTTGAATATGGATGTGGTAGTTATGGACTGCTTGCCTAAGTGTGGGATGTTACTATCATGTAAATGATCTAGTAGAATTGGTGGAGGTGTACAAATAAACCTTTCCTATGCCACCATTGCATTAGAGGGTAAGATGGTAAAACTTTAGAGAGAGCAGAAGATGATAAATTTAATTGAAGATCCAAAACATGCTCAAAATTAAGTATTCTATATAGATGTTGGGCTTGGAAACTCTGTTTGGAATATTGACACTAGTGATTAACCTACTACTTTTGACATTGAACCTAATAGTGAGGGTGAAATTTGGCATATGTGTTTTGATGGGCTTGTTCCAATCTTGGAAATAGAGTAGGGGTTGTATTTTATGCCACCAATGGTATGTGTTTCAATTTTTATTTTTAGCTAAACTTTGAGTTCAATAATAATAATTTTGAGTATGAAGCACTTTTGCTTCATCTATAGATTACCCATGAACATGGGATTAAAATTTTGATTGTCTATGGTGATCCAAATGTTTATGCCACCAAAAACAAAAGGTTGAAATAATATTAGAATGTTGTTTGGGATTCACTTAAATTCTTTGATGCATTCAATCTTTATTTTCACGATAGAAATTTCAACCAAGAAGCTGACATACTTGTAGGGTTAGGTGCTCAATTTGACATTGTAAATATGAGCCTTTATTATTAGTATCAAATAAATGTGCTTGCTAGGCCTTGAATACCATATAATGTTCATCACTAGAAGGTGTTTGATAATGATGAACAAATTAAAAGGTTTATAAATTATGAAGCTAACTTCCATAATTATCTCATAGACTTGGAATCTATGGTTCAAGTTTGGGATTTAAAATAAACCCTATTTGGGAAGGACATTATCTGGTTGAACACAAACATGATCCCTATAGCATTGATACGTTTAAAAGCATGTTTTTGTAGGGTGGATAGAATAAAGACTTAAGAATCATTTATTTTAAATGATGTGACTAAGTGTAATTTGGGTTCTTATTAGAATCCAAGGAAGGTTTGGCCGGGTACTCACCTAACTGCAACTGAGAAGCAAGTTTACATGTAGTTGCTTCAATAGTACCAAGACTATTTATCATGGTCATATTTTGAGTTGAAATCATATAAGGAAGATTTGTTTTAACATGTCATCCCATTGTAACCTGATAACAAGACTTTAAAGTATAAATAGAGACATATTAATGCTATATTGGCCATTAAAATGAAAGACGAGTTAAAGAAGCTAAGGGAAAGTGGTATCATTTATCCCATCAGGTATTCATCATGGGTTGCAAATTTAGTCTCTATGAGAAAGAAAAATGGTGACATCCACTTGTGTGTGGATGTACAAAATTTTAATAAATCTTCTTTAAGAGATAATTATCCATTGTTCCATATAGATAAGCTACTGCAAAATGTTAAAAGATCAGAGATTTTGTCCAATTTAGACACTTTCTAGGGATATAACCAAGTTTTAGTGAAAGGATTCAAGATACCTAAGACTGTATTTATAACAGCTTAGGGTACGTATGTATATATGAGGATGCCTTTTCGGTTAATAAATACTAGTGCAACATTTCATAAAGCTCTGGATGTTATTTTTATAAGGATAATTAATAATTTTATAGTTGTGTATTAGGATGACATTATTGTGTAGTCCAAGACTATAAAAGAACATTTAGAGCATATAGAGAAATTATTGATCAGATGTAGGGAGTTTGACATTTCTCTTAATCCTCAGAAATGTCACTTTAGAGTATAAAAATCCATGTTGTTATATAGTGTCTAAGGAAGTTGTCATGATTGATCTTGAGAGGGTAGAAGCCATTGACAAAGTGTCCATCCCACAGTCTAAGAAGGGAACTCAATCCTTTAGACAAATTAATCTTGTAAGAAGGTTTGTGTCCAATTTTACAGAGATCACTTTGCCTATTATTTGTATGTTTAAGAAGGACCAAACCATCAAGTGGGAGGAGAAGGCCATGCAAGAATTTAATGATATCAAATTAGCCTTAAAGTCTGCCCCTATTTTGGACAACCCTAATTACACTAAGCCATTTTAGATATTCTCTTTTTCATCATAAAACACTATTATTGTTCTTATGTTTCAAAATAATGCATATGGTAATGAACAACCAATAGATTTCTTTAGTAAATATATGCAAGGTGTTGGACTGAATTACACCATCATGGAAAAATAAGCCTTCACTCTCTTTAATGATGTTAAATTGTTCATATCTTATATTCTAATTTTAAATATTATTCCTTATGTCTTGGATACCATGGTAAAGGACATATTGACTCAGACTGAAGTCTTCAAAAAGAGATATAGATGGGTCAACCAGTTGTAATAGTATGACATAAATATTTAGACCACCAAGTTAGTGTGAGGGATGGGTCTATCTAAGCTCATGGCTGAGATTAATTTGCAAGCCATTTAAGTAAACTCTATTGTTTTCAATGTTGAGTATTTATTGAATCAATTTAACATGTCTCCATGGTATAAAGACATTGTCTATTAATTACAAAATCTGAATTGTCCCCCTAACTTGGACAAGAATCAAAGGAGGAATCTCAAGCATATTTTTAAAAAATAAATCTTGAATAAAAATGTACTTGCATGAAATAATTTTTATGGGTTTCTACTAAGATGCATGCTAGAAGAACAAAATGCTGACCTGATTGAAGATTTTCATAGTGGAGTATGCGGTGGCCATTTTGCACCTAAAGTCACAGGCCATAAAAATTTTAGAGCTAGTTATTGGAGGCCATTATTGTTCAAAGATGTTTCTGAAAAACTCAGAAAGTGCAAAAAGTGTCAGTTCTTTGCTAGGAGGATGAAAGCTTCTAGTTCTCTTCCCTTGCAACCTGTTATGCTTAAAGTCACATTCAAACAATGGAAAATGGATTTCATCAGTGAAATTATTAAATAATCAAAAATCATACATATATTGATACTACTTACAACTGACTAATTTAAAAAATGGGTTGAGGTGGTCCCTAGAAAGAAAGCTACACACCAGGTGGTTATAAATTTTTTGCTATATCAGAGTATTTGTAGATTTGATGTGCCTGCAAAAGTTATTGCTAATAAATCCATAAGTTTCAAAGGTAAAACTTTAGTGGCATTGTGAAAATATTATAGGATTAAATTAACATATGGTTCTAATTAAAACCCTTAGGGAAATGGGCAAGCATAATCTAGTAACAAGAACTTAATCAAAATCATTAGACAAACATTCAAAACAAATAAGAAGTGGGATGAATATCTGAAAATTTATTTTGTGGGATGAGAGGATCATGACTAATGGAGCTCTAGTCAAAATACATTTTGATATTATCTATAGATCTCAAGTAGTTTTGCCTATAAATTTATAGTTGCCAATCTGTCAGCTCACACAACAATTAAAAGATGATGAGAAATTTAACCACTATGAAAATAAGATGAATCAAAATATTAAGCTTGATGAATTAGAAGACAAACTCACGAGAGACACCTCATCTTCAAGGAAAAGTTGAAGAATATATTTTATAGGAAGGTTACTCCATGAACCTTCTAAGTAGGTGATTTGGTTTTACTTTGGGATAATAGACATGAGGAGAAAGACAAGCATGGAAAATTTGATGTCTTTTGAATGGGTCACTATTCCATTAAATTTCAGATTGAGGATCAAACTTTCTTCTTGAGAGACTTGAATGGTGAAGTACTCAAGATGTCAGTCAATAACAGGCATTTGAAGTACTTCTTAGATTGATTTTGTGTGTAACTATTTACATAATTTTGTAGTGTATAGTATGTTATTTTATTGATTTGGGACATATTTGTATAGTTTCCTTTTCATATCCTCTTGATATTTTTTTGTTATTCTACCTTATTTTTTGGAACCTTCATGGGTACTTGTTATGAATTTTCTAAGCGTTGACTATGTGACCCAATGAATTGGAACTTGGTCTTATGTTTTGGAGTTCTTTGCATACCCACAAGGGGCATACATACCCAAATGAGACCTATTGATATTTTATAAAATTTCACTAAAGCAATTAATCCCTTGTTAAGTATAGATGCCTAATTTGTTTAGCCAACTTCCTATTTTCAAGTGTTTGTCAAAGGTGAACTGTCTTTTTAATTGGGTTTTTACTAGACTTTGGTATATCAAAAGCTAAGTTGAATTCACGTTTGAGAAACTTAAGACCCTTGTTATAATTATCCTATCTTAGGCCTTTTCATTTAAATTCAAATTTTATTGGAGAAAACTTGCACAGGAACGCTTTTAAGAAAATGCCATGGACTTAGTTTAATTTTTATACTAACATTTGGTCATGTTTATTAACATGAATAAACCTTAGTATAAATATTCATAGTTGGTCCTTTATATATCTCATAGCTCTTGGTCTCCTTTATCTATTTACATGGTATATATAATTCTTGGTTCCTTTGTTATAATCTTAGCTTAAACTCTTATAGCTTCCATCATTTTTATTAATGCCTTAAAACCTAAGGGTAAGACTTTATAATAAGTTATTTATCCTATGACCTCTGATTTAATTATTTTTCATGTTAATTTTATGCCAATCATAACTGACCTTATAGATCATAATCCAACAATGTATGTTCACCCAAGTGGAGATGATCGAATGACACATGAGTAATGTTGAAATGTCAAAAGTTCCAAGAGATCTATGAGAGTGATAAGTCTCATGATCTTAGTGGGCTGCCTAAGATTAATGCCACAATATAAGGGTGGAATTTTCAATATAACTCAAAACAAATGTAGAAGTGATAAGTGTTGACCTCATGGTGCACTATTAAAGCTCAAGATTGTTCCTGTTAGTTGATGCTTCGTAGTAGAGCATATAGATTTTGTTTAATGGTGATCAATGGGTCAATATTTCAATAAATCCTTAGGATAATAAAGGTGGTGACAAGTGTCACCACCATGGGAAATCGGTAATAAGATTTGATGGATTATATTTACTCACCTAAATAAGATCTGAAAGTGCGAGATTGATAAGGACTTTTGAACAAAGTTGGGATGAATGTGGTAGTGGCAAGTGTCACAAACATAGGGAATATTACAAGATAGCCAATGGAATAATGAGATTTAGATCTATATCAATGGTCTATGACAATATTTGTAGGAATAATAAAATGGCACGAAATGAAAACAAGATTTTCAAAGGGCAACGATCATTTAAAAAAAAAATGATGAACAAAAGTGATATGGTATTACTACATATGCAAAAAACTCACATTGAATATTCCTTTGTAAAGGCATATGCAAGTTATCAGGTATGTGGCCTGTAGGTAAGTCACGTTTGAACAAGTTCAATGGTCAACATTTGATCCTGGGTTTAAACGATCAATGGAGCACATTTGATCCCAAAAAATGAGATCAATAGTGATAGTTAAAGGTGGAGATTTCAACAGAGTTCAAGACAAATGTGGAAGCAATACGTGTCCATATTAGATCCAAGCAAGTAGCTTAGTAACTTTTAAGCCCCAAGAATGTATAGATGGATCTAATGTGACATGTCAAATGTCAATATGTGCCAATATTTAGATTAAGAGTTGAAATTGATGGCTTTTGCATTGATAGGTGAGAATTTAAAGCACAAAAAGTCTATGAGCCATTCCAAAGTATATTTTTTCCATAGATCATTTTTTGCCTCTACCATAGTTGAACCATCTCAATGCCATCAATAAAAGAGAAAGTTATTTCATGGTTGTTTAGAAGGATCCATATAGGTAGGCAAGTTGCCAAGGGCATATTCATATGATTAAACATGGGGACAAATTTTATTTGGCCTTCACCATAGAGTGTCACATTTTAGATCATGAATAAAAAACATCTCTAGTCAAGAAATCAAAGGAGTTTATTGCAAATAATCATTATTCCTTGTAGAAGCAATTAGAGCAATGATTTTTCTTGAAAATGGATGAATACATCAAGCATATAAATGAATAGTTTCTAAATGAGAGCATCTTGGCATATTTTGAAGGGCTTCTTGTCCCCATGCCAACATTCTAAAAAATTTATGTATGTAATATTTTATTGCAAAGTTAATGGAAAATATTCATGGTTCTTACTATTTCCTTTTAATGAAGTGCATCAATGTGTTTTGAAAATATTATTGACTGGATATTTATCTCCATGCTTACTACTAGTTATAATTTTAAGTATAGATCTGAATTATAAAACCCTTTCTACATTATTTTAGAATATGTTGTTGAATAACTTCTTAGGGCACCCTAGGTTTATGGATTCACTAGGAAAGAGTATGTGAAATTCTACTTTTCATATATATTTCTAGGGTTTTAGAATAATTTGAGTATTTGCATTTCAATGGCACCAATGACATGCAAATTAC
>JARHVA010007033.1:325000-327500 GCA_037957365.1 Torreya grandis
AACTAATCTTCCCTTTCAACTAGATATCGTGTATACACCAATGAAACATTAAATTTGTTATGTGTACGCAATGTAATCTTCATGTTCTATTGTATTTAGTGTGTCCATGACTAAGCATGGTTATACATGCATTATAGATCTATATGTGATATCCAGATTCAACCAATAGAAATGCAAGAAACTGTTTAGGCTCACTCATAAGCTACAATTCGCTACGCTAAACTAAACCATATATTTCATAGCCTAATTAGAAAAAAACGCTAAATTTCTCAAAATGAAGGCTTGAATCCTTGAATACACATAACCTAAAATAATAAATCCAATACTAATGTTCACCTGCATAAATCCATGATGTAAAAAACCACGTTCATTAAGGGCAGAGCCAAAACTTATCGAAATACGTCCTTAGTCGTAACATTCAAAACAAATTTGTATATGCTTCTATTTATATTTGATGTTCATGAGCATTTCCTTAAAGATGCTAATAAAATGAGTATCCCAAATACTAGGCCCAAGCAGTAATAAAAAATCACATTTTACATAATCTTTTGTTGGAGTTCCATATGATCCTTCCACAAGGAGTTTTGGCAGACTAAGAAAATCAAATCAGCTACACTTTTAATTTTATCAATCCATATTTATTGAAAAATAGATACAAGAAAAATTAGTATAACAAGATTGAATTGAATATTTGCACCACTCTTTATTTCCCATCAAGGTGACTAACTTGAATTACAGGTGGGGGATCCTTATATAGATAATCATATTTCTGCAAAGAGAGAGTTATCTACATACGAAGTTCAAATCTGTAATTGTGACCTAATATTCCAACTGAGAATTATCAATATGAAGCAATAGTAATGCCATGTTGAGTTTGAGAGTCTCTGTATTACCTTTTATAGTGAGTAGGCAATATTCCATAACCTAAAAGATTTGGTCATCATTGTACTAGAAGAATTTTCAATTGAAAACCGCTATTGTTGTAGACACACACAAGAATATAACCCATTCCCTTTACCAATTCTCATCAATAAAAATGCCGACCTTAGTGGCTCCTTTTTGAACTAGGTTTTGCTTCTTTGCACAAACATTTTGACTCTTAGCTATCAGGATTAATCATTGGTCAAGGGCGAGGTTTAATAACATTCACGATTCTTTTATGTGATATATATTCATTTTGACTTATAGCCATTAATTAAAGACCAGGGTTAATGACATTCAGGATTATTTTATGTCATAGGTATTTATAAATAATAAAAATAATAACGATGAGGATTTCATTAAAAACACCATTGAAATGAAATAGGTACTCATGTTCGTCAAGATATGTTGATCTCTAAGCCAAAAGTTTACAGACTTTCATTGAAGTAGAACCCAATCCATGACAGCGTCCTAATAAAATTGTTAGAGAGATGCAATGGTATACGATATTATACATAGTGATTGAGATAACTTTGTCCAACTACTTTTATATGTAAGTCTTATTAACACTTCCATAAAAGCAGACATGTACTTTCCTCCATCTGAAATTTTTGAAAGGTCTTTCTAGTCCACCCATCTCCTCGCACACTACCTTGTGAAACATAAAAAAATAAATATAGTTGGTGAGGTTGAGTTTTTTTTGCCAGATCTAGAAATACCAGAAAAAACATGATGTTGTGTTTTGTAAAACTTACTTGCATCATTCATCACCAATATGGAAATACTTCAATAATGTGTTCTATTTTTTTAATAAAATGGCCTTAATAGCATACTGAACCATCTGAATTATGGTTGAAAAAAGTTATTTGCGTGGTAGAAATAAATATACTCAAGAAATCTCAATGTTGTGAATGTTGTGATCTACAGAGCAGATAGGATTTTTTTGGAACAATAAAGTAATTAATGCATTTAAATTTTATTTGTCCCTAACAATCATTTTCTTTTCTGAACACAAAAACCTAGACCATGTCACATAAATCAATGTACCAACAAACAAAGTCTACCTGGCTTCTAAACTAATTACCAAGGAAAAAGTCATCAAATTCAACCTATTAGTATTTAACATTCAGATAAAATTAGTGATCATGAGAAGAGATAATTTTTAGGAATAAGAAATGAAAAAACATCGATGACTTATTACTAATAAATTATAGATTGTAAAAATATCACGTTTTTGTTAGTTTTTTTGGAAAATTTTTAGACTGTTTTCTAAAACTTTACATTTTAACTAATCTAAAATTTTAAAATTTTGTCAAAAATTAACCAATTGGGAAATTAAAGCCCCTAAAAAATATCCTAGTCATGAGTTATGGAATGAAACTAGTGTAATCAGTAATGATCTGCAATTATCTTATAAAGACTACCTTGTAAAATGGTGGAATATGCAAACAAAATTTTAGGGATTTTATATTGCTAGAGATATAGCATACCTTTAGGGGTATAAGTTGGGGGTCCATTGTAATATTCACGCATGTAGGATGGCTTATTCTTCTTCTTCCCGATGTAGTAGACTATGACA